>ML777774.1:76158-107200 GCA_009831015.1 Picea engelmannii
CAATTTTTACATATAAACATAATGACCAAAGAATGAGCGACACGTGGCGCCCTCGGGTTGGGCCACGTGTCCTCATATTATTCGCCCAAAACGGACACGTGTCAACATCCAATTTGCCAACATCAACCAATAAAAATGTGCCACGTCATCCACCCACCACGTCAACGTATGGATGGTATGGCCTTTCCACATCACCGTACGGACTGTACGGACAGGTACAGTCAGCACCCAAAAATTTTGCCTGTTTGGCTTGGCGAACAGATCGCGATAACTCCTTCATACGGACTCCGTTTGTGAAAGTAAATGTACCGCCGGAATCAGGAAGACGAGACAGACACAATGGCACTATTTTCGTCGCATTCCGAGCACTTTGAAAATTGAGCAAAATTTGATCCCCTGATCAAGTGGATTAAGACCACTATTATATTGTTCACCTCCATTGTCTCTCATATAAATGGAGGAAGGATATATTCATTTCATTCATACATTCATCATAATCATTGTACTATATTCTTCATACTTGTATTGTATGGAGCACAATCATAGGGTTCATGAGGAAACCTTAGGAAAAGGAATGAAGAAGAGAGACACACATTGATTGTTGGAGTGATTACTCTTATGATATGTTACGGTTTGATATTGTGAAGAACATGATAGGGTAGGCGATGATAACTTATGCATTCATTCATCACACACTTGTGTGAGAGATGTGAGGATTGTAACAAATTGATATCTCTCTATTTGTGTTCTTCATTGCACTCTTTGTCTTGGAGCACCAGGGTTCTTGGAGAAGCTCAAGGGTTTTCTCGGCTTAGGGTTTCACACTAAATGAGGTGAAGAACCTAGGTTTGTGATCAACTATAGAGGGTAAATAAGCATTGCTCTTGTAGATCTTATGAGAGAAGAAGACCAGGGTTTTGGAAATGCTAGTGCTACTTGTTATGTTTGATTATATAGGAGAAGAAAAGGAGACATACCGAACATTTGTGCAGACAAGTGTTGAACCCAATAAGGACTTGCCAATTTTGATGCTAGCTTGTTGTGGATCTTTGGTGGTGGCTACTGTTTTCATCTTTTTTTTCCCTAGATAGGGTTTGAAGAGCTAGAGACTGTACCAACTTGATAAATTTGTGGTATATATATATATATATATATATATATATATATATATGAAGTTTCTAGTTAAACAAAATTGTGTAATTGCATATTTTATTTCCAACTTATATTGTATTCTTGATGGGGTAATTTCCATCACTTGTCGTTCATGTTAGTTTGCATAACATAACAATGAAATTGTTAAGTGATTTAACATAAATATTGAAGATAAGAGAGCATATTTATTGTTGTAAAATTTTCTAGAACCAAGTAATTTCAGATCTATTATATACATGGAAAAGTGTTCCCTAATGGATGAAACTTATTTCTATTGAAGTACACTTGTTTTGTGTCTTTTCTATTAGTATGTCTAGTGATTTGGATTGAAAAGAAGTGAAGTATTGTCCATTGTTTGTTGTTGCAACTAAATATTTCAAATTATCCCTAAGGTTGGAAGTTTAGTGGTATCGATACATTACATTTCTATTCTAATATTAGTGTACACCATCTCATCTTGTGCATTTGTCATACAATAAAATGAGGTTTCCCCTTAAAAAAGGCTTATTATTCTCTCATTATATTTCATTTCAAGGCTTAGAGTTACTCCTTTCTATTTTTATGGTATTTGTGTATTTGGTGCAAAACATTTGGTATAAGAGCATATCGTCTTTAGTTATGCTCCTTTAAATGAGTATCTTACCATTTTCACTACAAAATTTTCATTGAATTTTTAAGGTAAAAATTTTCCATGGTATAGAGAGGATATGTCTAAAGTACATTTTTTTCTACATTTCATATTATGGTTCAATATACTTTTCAAGTTACAAGGTATGTACGTTTTTTTTAACCAATCCTAAAACTAGTCTTAAACGGGTGTTCTTGGTAAAATGGTAATATCTTATGCTATAGAGATCAAAATAAAGTTTAACTAGTGACATTGGAAAAAAGAAGTACCTAGTGTCTCTAGTTAAAAATTCACAATCATATCTATAAAACTATACACTTGGCATACTTTACATGTTCGTTTTCTTGAAAGGTGTCAAAATCGGCAAGTTTGTGGAAATTTATCATAATTTTTTATTATCACATCATAATTTAGAGGGAACTATGGAATTTCAGAGAAGACACGTGAATATACTATAGGATTAAATTTTAGGCTTACAAGTGTAGAAAAAATGGATTTAGATCAAGCATAAGGATAGCTTAGAGCATAATCTCTAAATCAGGGTTTTAATAAGGTATGTTAACTCGAAACTTGCATAATTTTTCTGCTTGAAGTGTTTCAAAAGGTGTGGTAGAAAGAATAGAAAATAAATCTAGGTAAATATTATTTTTGTCTCACACAGAGAGGTGGTGAAAAAAAATCTACACCCACTCAACCTCCAAAGATCTCTTCCATGACTCCTAAAGAATGTGAAGACCTAGGAAACCATGTATCCCAATTTAGGAACCAATTTAATGAGATGGATGGCAATGCGTTAAAAATGTTTATTTGAAGTGTTAACAAGAAATCCTTCATATGGAAATGGAATAGTTGATGGAAACAAAGATGGAATGATTACAAAATTCCATAAAATCCATGATCTTACATACCCTACTTGAGAGGCTCCTTAAAAGTGATAATCTAGCCCAAGGAAATCATGTCAATAAGGAGAACATAAGTTTTGAATCCTAGTCACATATGGGGAAAATTCTAATACATTTTAAGAACACAAAGGTTGAGCCCCAGAATCATGATCATTCATCACTCCAAGATCTACATCATCAGGGGTTCAACTAAATACCAAGGAACTATTTCATTCCTAATATTGATATGAGGAAGTTTGATGGTAAAGATCTTGTAACATGGATATTCTAATGGATCAATTATTTGATCTACACCAAGTGCCAAATTTACAAAAGGTGAATATTACATCCTTTTATTTAGAACTTGATCAATTTGTTTGTACAAATGGATTTTGAATGAAAAAAAATATTCTCTTTTCTCTTGGTCCATTTTTAAGGATTAATTGATAGCACATTATAGGGAGAGTAATAGAAACACATTATTTAGTCGATTGATAAATATCTAGCAAAGAGGTCCAATTATAGAGCACATTTAGAAATCTCAAAAGCTAAGTCTTAAACTAATTAACATTCCAGATGATAATTTGTTGGATATCCTTATGGGAACTTTAAATGAGAGAATTCAACATGAGGTGTGTCTCTTGGAATGTAAATCCATAGAGCATGATTTCAATGTGGAAAGGAAAGTTGAAAGTAAAATTATGGCTACTAGAACGGTGGCCACTAACACCTACAAAGTGCACCATGTTCGCTCTCCTAACCTCGCTAAACCTACAAGTTTGACACCTTAGAAAATGGATGAAATAAGAGAAAAGGGATTATGTTTCAATTGTGGTAGCAAGTATAGTAAGGGAAATAAGCATAGTGAGAAGAAATTAGACTACACAAACTGTAAAAAGGAAATTAAGAATTAGAACATTCTCAAGATCTGGAACTAGAAGAGACTACCATAGCCATATCTTGTCATGAATTGGATAGCATTAGAACTCCTTACACTCTCAATATGGAAGGATATATCGAAAAGTAAAATGTAATAATGTTCATTGATTCTAGTAGTATCCATAACTTCATTAACTATAAATTAGTCAAACTTCTCAATTTCTTTATGTATCCAACACCAAATTTTCAAGTAATGATTGCATATGGAGGTACCATAAATTAAGTTCCATAGTATTAATCTCATTATGGGGGAGTATTTGGGGAGGTCTGCGGTTATGGAGCATTTTTTTCGCATGA
The DNA here is from genome assembly GCA_009831015.1 of Picea engelmannii. NCBI lineage: Eukaryota > Viridiplantae > Streptophyta > Pinopsida > Pinales > Pinaceae > Picea > Picea engelmannii. Next base: position 80,056 of record ML777774.1, read on the forward strand.
GGCTGCGGTTTTACCAATTTCAACCTCTAGCTTGAGGTTAATTTTTTAGCCTCTCCCTTTTTTGCTCCCAGATTGACCTACTCCCGCTCCCCTTTCCCGGTGGCCTTTCCCAACACCTTCTCGAAAATGGAGGATCTCTCGGTGATCATGCGGACTTCTGGCACAATGAAGACAACTTTGTCGGACGCCGTGGCAACGAATTGTTTGGCGGGTGGAGGACCACTTGAACAAATGGCGGGCACTAGGGAATCTCCTCCTTTCCTTTCCGTCCCTTCTCAGGATGAACTGGTTTCTCCTTCCTTTCCCTCTCTCCTCGATGGCCTTCTTTTTGGAGATTTTACAAAACCTTGGGTGCCGAGGCCTTCGATTTCTACAACAGCCATTTTACCTCTGCTTAGTCCGGTACAAGATTCTGACTTAGAATGGGTAAACTCTATTGAAGGAGGACTTCACTCTCCCTTGGAGCCTACCCTTTATCATCCTCTCTCCACCTACGATATAAACCCCTCGGTCTTTCTTGAAATAAGACCTGTTACCGCCCCCTCTTTTCCCTTTAATAAGGGTTTCATTTCTACTCAGCTTGAAGTGGATGAGTACAATGGTTGTGACCATACCTACTTCGTAGGAGACCCCTTAAAGAAGCACACAACTACCTCAGAAGGAGCTACACAAACCAGAGTAGTAGGATCCAGGTTGAAGAGGAAAAGCTTAAAAACTAAAGGAAAGGTTGGAAATTTGACACTCGGAGAAGACGTCGAGATCAATCAAGTCTCCCATATGGAAAATCAAACAATTGTTGGACGCGTGAATGGTATAATTTTTGCGGTGAAAGAAATTTGAGACTGGATACTTTCTGCTTAGAAGGATGAGCTTGGATATCTATCGGAGCTGGTGAAATTAAACAAAATCCTGTATTCTTTCACTTTCTAGAATAGTGAGCATTCCAAATGGGTGATAAGTAAAGCATGGAGCATCAACAACTCTCCACTTCTTCTCAAACCCTGGAGTCCACTATTTGACGCAAGCACAGAACGCCTTGATAAAATTCCGGTTTGGGTAAGACTACCAACACTACCTTTCCATATTTGGTCCTTCGATTATTTCAAAAAAATTGGGAATTTTTTAGGAGACTTTTTGGACGCGGACTTGACCTTTGAAGAAACAAAACAAAGGAAGGTAGCAATAATTATGGTAAATATGAACGTTAGGGAAGGTCTCGATGAGGAGATGGATCTCAGCTGGGGTGGATACAATTATGTTAAAAAAATAGACTATGAGAACATACCCTTCAGGTGCTGAAGGTGTCATCAGTATGGACACCTTATCAAGAATTGTAAGCTTCCTTTAAGGACCCAGGGAACAATGTATGAAAGGTTCACATATTCTTAGAAACGTTTTGGTTCAACGAAATTTTCTCTCAATTCACAAAGGGACCAGGGATGCCAAACTGATAACCTTACAAAAGAAATGTCTATAGATTTTTTCCTTCATTGCTCAGAATTGGCTCCATTATGTCCGGACCAACGAAGTTCAATTTTGGCAGATTCCACTTCTTTCCCGTATGTGGGTACCTCCTCTAACCCTGCCCCTTATATTACTATTTTAATAAATAATTCGTCTATAAAAGGACCTGAGTGGATGATCTCTCCTTCCCTCCCACCTCTCCCTCCCCTGGTAAATGTTCTCCCTTCCTTTTCGCCTCCCCCCTCGCTCCCTCCCTGGCCCGCTCCTTCTCTGACCTCCTCTGCTTCCTTTCTACCCTTGGTTTCCCTCGCTACACCTTCTACCCTGGACTAAGAGGATTCCACTACGTCCTCAGCTGATACCTCTTCAAGGCGTTACTTTTGAAGATCCCTAAACAAATAACACTCACGAGGATTAGCCTTGGACCCGATCCCAGCAGAGAAAAATGGGAGAGGTAGAAAAACCCTCATTTCTAAGGCTCATAAGAAAGCCAAGATCAATCTTTTAGCAGGAAAACAAGTCTCTATTGAAAGGGCGCTTAGAGAAAGGCGAACCTTGGGAAATGGGCCTTGATGAAGTGTTGTTCTTTCAATTGTAGGGGATTGGCTGCCCCCCTCAAAATACCAACCCTAAAAAGGATGATCCTTATAGAACATCTGGATGTCCTTCTCCTTTAAGAAACCTTGGGGGAAGGGATTGAAGTTTTCAACAGACTCTCTTTGCTACTACCAGATTGGAGCTTTATTACACTGGATTCTATCAGGAGATCAAGAGGAGTTTCTATTGGATGGAATTACCGTACTATAAAAGTCACCAACTCTTGGGGTTTTGACTCTGGCCTTGGTATCACAGTTACCTCGAAATAACTTGAAGAACCCCTCAACATTGTAAACATCTATGGACCCTATCATAACAGAGGCCCCTACTGGGATAATTTCTTCTCCAAGTCTTTCTTAAAAGAAAAACTCTTAATCTTGGGAGGAGACATAAATTTCTCCTTGGATTTTAAAGAAGTTTGGGGAACTCATGCGAGAACAGAGCCCCTTTCTAGCTACTTCACACAAAATCTGGAGGAACACAACTTTCTGGATATTGAACTGGTCAAGTTCAAACCTACTTGGAGAAATAACAGAGTGGGAGAAGACATCATAGCTAAAATATTGGATTGTTTTCTGATAAAGGATACACTACTTGAAAAATCCTCTCTATTGAAACAATGGATAGGTCATGTGGGAATCTCAGATCATTACTCGATTTTCCTTGAATTAAGAACTGGGATGAATAAGCCACCTAGTCCTTTCAAATTCAATAGAACTTGGCTCAATGATGACATTTTTTTAAAGTTGGTTAAGGAGAATTGGCGAGTTTATAACCCAGAGAACAACGGGGCGGCAAGTTTACACTTTTTCAATAATATTCACATAATCAAAGAGAAAACAAAGAGTTGGGCTCATCAGAAACTTTTAAAGGAGGACTGGGAACTAAAAGAGCTGGAAAATCAATTAAAACATATCTCGGAAGAAGAAGGTGGAGGATATGACTCGACAAATGCCAAATTAAATTTGCTTAGATTGGAAGAAAGGAGAAACAGACTCTTAAAGGAAAAAGAAGAAACCTGGAGATTAAAAAGCAGAGCCATATGGATGAAGAGTGGGGATGAGAACACAAATTTTTTCCAAGCTTATGCAAAGGGCAAGGAATTCTCAAACTCAATTTGGTAGCTAAAAGATCATGACGGAAAAAAGGAGCATACCTTTGAAGGAATGGAAAGAATTGGAAAAAACTTTTTTCAGGATCTATACAAAGCAGAAAACAAGGCCACTATAGAAGAAGTGATGTGAGTGGCACAATACTTCCCTCGATTTACAAGTGAGGAAGACAACAAAATGATTATGGAAAAGGTAACCTTAGAAGAACTTAAGATTGCAATGAACAATTTTCAAAAGGACAAAATTCCAGGGCCAGATGGATGGACAATTGAGTTCTTTCTAGGTTTTTTTGATGTTATTGGACAAGACATACTAAGATTAGTTGAAGAGACAAGGATTTCTGGACAAATTCCACTTAGTTTAAACTCTACTTTCATTGCCCTTATTCCAAAAAGGGATATTCTGGACACCTTGTATGATTTCAGGCCAATTTCTCTGTGCAAACATATCTACAAAATCATTTCCAAAGTCTTAGCAAGAAGACTTAAGAGAGTACTTTCTGATAAAATATCACTTGAACAATTTGGGTTCCTGGAAGGCAGATAGATTCATGAAGCAATAGGAGTGGCACAGGAAGCCTTACACAACATAAAGACCAGGAAGCTAAAAAGCGCGGTGATGAAAATTGATCTATCCAAAGCCTATGATAGGGTAAGTTGGCTCTACATCTGACTACTTTTCATGTATTTAGGCTTCACAGTTCCTTTTATCAGATGGATTATGTGCCGCATTACAACTGTGTCTTTCTCAGTACTGATAAATGGTTCGACCACAACTATTTTCAAACCTGAAAGGGGTTTAATAGAAGTATGTCCTCTTTCTCCACTACTTTTCCTACTCGTTGCTGAAGGTCTAAGCAGGGCTGTTGCAGCAGAAAAACGGTCTGGTTCCTTTCCAGGTATTAGTATCTCCAATAATCTACAAATTATACACCTTGTATTTGTAGACGACATCCTCATCTTCACTGCAGGAACAAGAGGGGAGGCAAAGGCTCTAAATAACACTGTGAAGATTTTCTCCAAATCCATAGGAATGATTATAAATGAAGGAAAGTCTACTCTTACCTCCTTTTGCCTCTCAAAAATGGAAAAAAGACGGTTTCGACTTTTCTTCCCTTTCGAAGAGAAAACTCTTGATGAAGGTTTGAAGTATCTGGGGTTCAATTTGAAACCAAATGATTACAGGAAGGAGGATTGGACTTGGCTTCTCAAAATATTAAAGAAAAGGTTAAGTTCTTGGAGTCATAAATGGCTTTCCAGGGCTGGCAAATTAGTCCTAATAAAATCAGTTTTGGAAGCCATCCCAGTGTTTTGGATGTCTTTGTATTGGATCCTAAAAGGAACTTTGGAGGCAACCAAAAAACTCTCTTTCAGATTTCTGTGGAGTGGAAAGAAAGATATACATGTGACCCCTTGGGTAAAATGGAAAAGGATTGCAGTCCCAAAGGCTTTAGGAGGTTGGGGCTTAGAAAATATACATGTTTTCTCCAAAGCCTTAACTTCTAAAGGGGGATGGCGCCTACTCTCTACAAACAGCCTATGGACAAAGGTAGTCACAAGAAAGTACATTGAACCAGATTCATTGAAATCTTGGATTAGATGAGCTCAAAAAAATCGCAAAGGAGCTTCGACGATTTGGAAGGAAGTTATACAATCTTTCCTTGTTATAGGGGGTGGTCTTACTTGGAATGTAGGAAACAATCTTCAGGTAAGATTAGGGGCAGATCCCTGGATGGGAAGCAAAGGAAAACACTTACTTCAGATCATCTAATATTTACTTTAAAACAAAAAGGCCTAGTTTCCCTAAATTCTCTTGCTGACCAGTCTGCCACTACTCTATGGGCTCAAGGGTGGAAAATTGCCATCGTTCTTGACTTAAACTTTGAGTATTCAATGAAATTGGAGAGTTACCTAACAACCTTAAAAACTTCACAGATCAGGCTAAGAGACCAAGAAGATGGATTGGTGTGGGACATAAACGATTCATGCATATACACCCCAAAGGAAGGATATTTACACTTAATACAAAAACCGTCTCAAGCTGATCTAGTATGGTGGTGGAAAAAGACCTGGAAGATCAATGGTCCTGGTAAGTAAAAACTATTCTGGGGGAGTGTTCTATCTAACAAGGTCCCAACCTGGGACATACTCCAGATTTTTTTTTTTGCTGGACCAGGTGGATGCTCACTGTGAAAAATTGAGGGAGAAATGATTCAACACCTTTTTCCAGACTCCACATACCTAAAAATGGTTTGGACATAAGTTTCTCTTACTCTGGAAAAAATTTTCCAATGGGAAGGCCACACTTTAGAACACGCTTGGAAGAACTGGTGGGAAAACCCTTCTTACAAAAGATACAAATTAATGCCTTTGTTGATCACCTGGGGAGTATGGCTAGCAAGGAATGAAGCCATCTGCAATGGGGTGACTATAACTCCTGGAAAAACCTCTCTAAACAGTCTGGCAATTTTCTCCCCCTTTTCTTCGAAAGGAAGAATCAAGAATAAATTGATAAAATAAGTTACATTTGAAAAAACAACACCTTGGGTTTTTTTTGATGGAGCATCCCAATAATACACCTGTGGAGGAGGAGGATTACTATACTTCTTAGACACACACTACTACACATTAACGTCTGGGTTGGGAAATGGAACAAATAATTATGCTGAATTAATGAGCCTCAAACTACTCTTGGCCTTTGCACTAGAAAAAGATTGCAAAAAGATAACAGTTTTTGGAGACTCAAAAAATGCAATAAACTGGATAAATGGGACTCAAAGATGCAACAATATCAGACTTGCCAACATTGTGGAAGACATAAAAACACTGCTGAAAGTTTTTGATTCTTTTTCCTGTCAACATGTCTACATGGAAAGAAATGAAGAAGCAGACAGGGCATTGAAAGAGGGCACACACATGGAGATGGGCCACGGGAAGATCACAGAGTTCTTGAATGAAAAAATTCAAGAACAACAAAGATTTTTTTTGTAAATGACTGAAACACTTACTATTTCAAGATTCTAGTTTGCAAAAACTTTGAAGGATACTATGGGACAAAGAAGACAAAACTACATGCTCTAAAGCATTACAAGTTTTTTGTAAAATTTTTGTAAAATCCTACGGGATGAAGAAGACAGAACTATATGATCTGAAGTATGCATGCATACTATATCACAGGAATACACTACTAGGTGTATCTACAAAATGTAATTTTGATTATCATAATGAAAATTACGCTTTTTTCTGCGGAAAAAATTATGGTGCAGTATTTATTGGATAGTCTAATGATTGCAATCAAAATGTTATCTATTAGAAAATTGGAATATTTAAAGAAGAAATAATAGAATATTCATAGGTTTATTGCAGAAATGACATATTATATCAACAATAGAAAACATAAGAACTCGGATAGCACAAAATGTTATAACTTTATTGATGAGAGAAATGTTCACTTTACCCTTTAAGGGGGAAACCTCCAAATGAGTAGTTCTTTGATTACAATATACTTCACAAGATATCTCATCACCTTGCTTCTACTTCATTATATAGTTCTATTTATCTCATGGGAATTTTGTGGTAGGAGGAGCCTTGTAGTTATCCTTCTTACAATTATTGATTTCAAACTAGATCTACTACACATGCCTTATTTACTTACATATGGCCTCAATACATAGAAATATATATATCTACTTAAGGGGGTTAGGGTAAGACCCTAACATGCTCTCCCCCTTATAAACCAGCCGTGTCCTTAAGGTCGAAGATGAGGGAATTGATGAAGGATCTCTACTAGTTACCATGTGGCATCCTCGAGCTATGTATCCTTCCACTATATTAGGACTTCTTAGATAGTGTGATGGTGGAGATGATGCTCCAATTTGTCGAAGATGGCCTTGGTATGCAACCAAATGGAACCTTTTTCATCCATTTCTAGAAGGCTAGTTTGAATATGATAATTATATCCAACCAATTTATTTAAGCAAGGGGCATGAAATATTGGATGAATTTTGGAGTGGCTAGGAAGCTTCAATTTTTAATCCATTGGACCAATATGTTTTAGGACCTTCTAGGGGCAATAAAATTTAGTAGAAAGCTTCTAATGACAGTTTTCTTTGAGGGAGGTTTAATTATAATGTTGTAGGAAAAGGAACACTGGATCCCCTTATTCAAAATGAAATTACGAACAATGTTGATCAACCTATTACTTCATCCTATTATGAGACATGACCAGATTATCCTTGAGAATGTGGAGAATGTCAACCCAAAATGTGAGGATTTTATCTATGTCCTGCACCATAGAGACTACTTGTCAGTAGGATAGTCTTGATGGGGGCATTTGGCCATAAACAACCTTAAACAAAGTCATTTGAGTGGCACTATGATAAGTTTTACTATACCACCATTTTTCTAGAAGTAACCATTGGATCCATTGGGATTATCCCTTTGAATTAAAGCACTACAAATACACTTCCAAGAACTTTTTGACAATATTAGCATGATCATGAATTTGGGTGTGATATGTGGTGTTAATATTCAAGTGAGTGCCCTGGAGCCAAAACAACTCATGCAAGAAATTTATAGTGAAGGTGGGGTCACGGTTTGTCAGAATAGACTATAGCATATCATGGAGTTTAAATATATTATCCATGAATACTTGAGAAATTGTAGATTCCTTAAATGGGTGTTGTAGAGCATAAAAAATAGCATATTTGGAAAGGTGATCGACCACAACCATGATGACATACTTATTGCTAGATTTTGGTAACCCCATAATGAATTCCATACAAAATTTACTGCATGTAGTTGATGGAATGAGAAAAATTTGTAATTATCCTAAATGTTATACTATCTCTCCCTTGTGTCATTGGAAAATGCCGCATTCTACCATAAAAGTGAGTACATCCTACTTAATTCCTTCCCAAAGAACTGGAAATTTGATCCTTTCATTTGTTTTATGTAACCCTGAATGACATGTTGAGGGAGAGGATTGTAGTTCAGATAATACTTGTGATTTAAATGTTGACTACTTGGTCAAATAAAGACACCCTTTATAAAAAATATGTTCATTTTTTTGGGTGTAGCCTTGATATGCATGGGGTGCCATTTGAAGTTGTTGGATTATGCTAGTAATATTGGGATATGTTAACCATTCATTGCAGAATCCATTCAACTAATCAACTGCAATGAAGGAGAGAGAAAATAAGGACCTTTCCTCTTCATACTTTTGAGAGAGATAATCTATTTCCACATTCTCCTTTCCCTTCTTATAAATTATCTCTTAGTCATCTCCTTGCATTTTGGTGACCCATTTTTATTGCTAGAGGGAAGAAATCCTTTGCTCCAGGATGTACTTTAGGTTGTGATGATCAATTTTGACATGGAAACTTTGCTCAAGTATGTATGGATGCTAGATATGATGCATAACAACCATACCTATCACATATTATTCATTCAATTTATACAAATGGTGGTATGTTGTTTCTTCTTGGACTTCAAGTATTCTTTGATCATTCAATTTAATTGGGCATTCTTGGACTGTACCAACCTTCTTATCAACAACACCTTCATAGCCTTTAAGGTTATATTTTCCAACATATCTTTTGTTCCCATATATTACTTGATCTATGATATCAATTATTCTTATATCATCTTCAGTTTGTGTGTAAACAATTTTATGACCTATATGGCCATCTTCATCAATGTTTTCTTCTAAACCTTTAGAAACAACATTATCAATAGCCTCAAAATTATCATAAGTTCTCAAAGGAACCCTGAGCTTAAACATTTATTCTTCGGTCAATTTAGATAGGATATTTTACATAGTTTCATCATCATATTCATTTTTAGGAAAACATTGTATCGCAAGCTTTTCAATCTTATTTATATCTTCCAAAGATTTCCCAACCTCTTCTATCTCCTAAGGTATTTTGGTCAATTCCTTCTCATTTTCTAATGCACTCTAATGTGTCTTCTATGTATACACATCTTCTAACTCTTATTGATTTTCAAAGGCCAAATATAATGTGTAAGGTAGACAAAATTAACAACTATATATTTGTGTTAAGTTTATTGCTCAACAAATAAAACTATCAAGAGGTTAGAACCACTTCAAGCTACTTTTAAGGCGCAAAGAGTGAAGACATTTAACATAAATAAAAGGTGCAATATGTGATTGCATTTATCACTTGATTATATGCTAAAGGAGGACATTCATATGGCTTTCCTTTCACTTCTAAATATGATTTATGAAATAAAATGCAAAAATTTTAGATTTTGGTCATGAAACTACCATCGAGGATAGAGATTAAGCACAAAGAACAATATGCCTTGGATGTTTTCTCTTGGGAAATATATATTATATACATAAAAATCCAAAAAAGTGTTAAATACAAGTTCTAAATACATGTAAACATTAACTAAGAAAGAACTTACAAAATGGATGGTGAATCCCCCTAGGGTTTCACAAGTTAGCACTTGGAATTCACCAAATAAAACCTATATATAAAAGATAAACAATTATTATCACATTAGGGATTAAAATAACATCTAGATATGTAATATAAGATTGTTAAACTATCTATAAATGAAATAGAGGCTATGAATAAGAAAGAAAAGACCTTGAAGCACTAAACCCTAGCCTTAGGGTTTCATCAAATCTGATTTTTAATGCTGCAATTTAATTTCAAATTTGAGAATCACCTTAAATCAACCCACACAATGTTAGATAACACCTTAAATCTCAATACAATAGGGCCTGTTTTTCCTGAGATTAAACTTAAGGCTCAAAGAATAATGTTAGGCATCAAGAATTAATGAAAGTTGGTTTTTAAAGGTGCTTTTTCTTCCGTTAGTTGTGCGAGAGTTAAATCCTCAAATGGAATTAATATCTGAACATAACAACGACCGCATTTCATCGTCTGAGTCAATTTATCAAATTGAAAGAGGATAAGAAAATTACAAAACTATTAAACAAACAAAGGCATCAATGACAAAAGAGTCTTACCTTGTTTATAGTAGAAAGAAAAGTAGAATGTACTCCTGAAAGAATATAAGATGTAATAATCCAAATAACAGGCAGGTCTTGTATTTGTTGATAGCAACTACAAAGGAAAAACTTCTTGCTAATCAAATACTAAATGGAACGTAATCACAATAGCAGTTGTACTAAATTGCAATAATTCATTTGTTCAGGAATGACTTAAAGAGAATAGAAGATATGAAACACAAAGAGGACACATAACTCAAACAACACAAAATTTGGAATCCTTGTCTACACTTGTATTAATACTCACAGAAAATGAGTTTTCTCAGTTACAATATGGAAAGAAGCAGCCCGTGTTTAACCTTAGAAAGTTATATTTATACAAATGGCTCTCAACCTTAAATGGTTGGAATTCCTCTTATTTCTAAAATAGTAAAAAATTACAAAATGTAAAATGCGAAATGATTCACTTGCATCTTTTCTGTCAGTCTCCTCATTATGCTGGAAGTCTCCTCATTTGAACTTCCAAAGACTGAGCTTGGAACACTGTTATATCTACAATCATGTTTTTGGTAGAGCTTACCTTGGCTTCCAGTTGTCTTACCAACTCATCCTGCTAGGTGGCCCGTCCCTGGCTCACCTGTATATTCCTGTGCATCTCCTCGAGGCTGGATTTGAGCTGTTGGATTTCCTGTTTGTCACTGGCTCTAATTTGCTCGAAGTCCTTGTTGACCTCTTTCCATACGTTCTTTTCTACAATCTTCATTTGATTCTACAATTGGCTTATTTGCAGATCTTTCTGCTTCAGTCGTTCTTTTAAATTTCTGAATGAAAATTGGTTAGTTGTTGCAAAATCCCCCAGTGAGCCTGCTACTTCTTCAACAAATTCTACCTCCTCCAAGGCTTCTCCATCAATTAGCACCCTGTGTCTTTTGACAACTGAACCTTCCTTTAGGTGCATTTCTCTCTTCACCACAACCTTCCTTTTCTTGTTGAAAAAGAAATTGGAAGGAGGCAATTCTTCAACCGAAATGGGTGTGAGGTCCTCTATGAATATTACCTCTACATTTGGATTCCCTATGGTGAATTGTAACGGTGTGATGAACTGGATGGGGCTGCCAATTTTGGTGGATGACTGTTTCCCGACCGCATTTGTAGTTGATTTATCTGGTGAAATCAATGGTCCTTCTTCTCCCTCCTTTGTCAGTGTCTTTGCTTGATCTTTGTCTTGGTCACTTGATACATTTGTCGATGGGATATATTTTTTCTGAGTTGATACCTCAGTCTTCTCCAAACTTCCCTGGATTTCTTGTTAGCTGGAGCTTACTGCTTTTGAGCTTCGGGTCTCCGTTTACTATGCATCTGTAGACGTTGGGGTTCCTCCTTGTAACACTTTAGGGAGGCTACTTATTCGGTGCCTTTGGAAGTCGTAAAACTCAATCATTTTATCGGGTGATAGAGCCTGAACTCGTCTCAAGACCTCTAGATAGGATCTCACTCCTTGAAAAATCTCGTCTTGAGGGGAATCTTCATGTTCATACCTTTTCAAATTGCAGCTGGCCATGTGGTTACCCACGACCTTCTGCGGGTCGTGCTTTTTGAATTCAATGCTGACCAGCTTTATTTCTTCCAAAGCCTCGACCTCTACTTTAGAGTGACCGAAATCTAGTAGGGAAAATGTACCAATCTGCAAGGGAAAAGAGGGACATACCTTTTCTTATACCGTTTTGAACTCCTTGCCAATCCCATCGAGCATAGTTTGTCGTGCGACCTCTCGACACACTAGTCGGTCTGGTAAAAATTATGGCAGAGCATATGGAGGAACTCAACAACCAAAAACCCTAATATATGAGAAGTTTTCCTTGATATACCAGTCTGCTATTTTGCCCAGGTTATTCACAATTTTGTCGGAGATTCTGGGAGGTGGGTAGCCATATATGGTGGTGTGCATTGACACCACTACCCAATTGCAGATCTCATAAAACAAGTCTTTTTCCTTTTCTTCCCAAAGCTTCAAATGGTAAATATATATGGGTTCGACACTATTTGGAGTCCAACTCCATTCCATTAGCGGAAAAGGCGTCATGAAACAGACGACATCCATAATATAAGCTAACATGAAAAATTGGGCCGATTTCCCCTTGTCTCTTAGTGACTGATATTTTGTAATCTCTTGAACCAAACTGTCCGACAATATCTTTGCCCAATCAAAAGAGTACCCTTCTGCTACTGTGTGTATAATAGGTACCCACTGTAAAAAGAAATGAGTTGTGTTTTCCTTCCTGTAGAGCCTACACATCATCATTGCTATGTACATTATGTGGGGTTCTAGTGCGACAACTGGGTATATACCATGGGAGTCCACTCTGAACTTCTCGCAGAAAGAATACCAGTCTTTAATTAAACCAGGAAGGTTTTTTTCGTATTGGTCGCATTCCTTCTTGTTAAAATCTACTAGGAAATTTTCATTGTAAATGAAATTGGATACCAGAGAAAATTTGTACATCACCTATAGATGCTCTGGCCTGAAAGACTCAATTGCGACCTTTTGCGAATTGAAAATAGTTCTAGTTGGGATATCTACGTGGTCCAGTGCCCAACCGATCAAATAGTTATAGGGAAAGAGCTTAGGCCTTGTCACTATCTTCTGTAGCTCTGACTGAGCAACAATTTTGTATGTGGTAGATATGTCCTCCTTCTCATTGTCACTTGAATCATCCGGGAAATTTACCAATTCATATTGTAAGATGTTAAATACTTGTGTCCAGGATTCGACACTGTCTATGCTTTTGGGCGAGGTGTCTGAGAGAACATCCGTTTTCTGGCTCAAACTTTCACCAGTAGCTTTAGGTGCTTTTCATGGAGAAATGATATCAAGCCTCAAAACTCTATTATCTGCCACAGGAAAGGCATAAAAATCTTTCAGTTGGAAAAAACTTACAGGTCAATAAAAAGCATAATGAAATTCAAATTCACATTTCTTTTCCTTTAATCGCATTGATCAACCAATACCTTCACTGACATAATATTTACTTTCTTTAATGAATCAAATTCAAGCGGTAGATCAAAATCTTATTTGGAATGATTGTCGTAAAGGTATTATTAATGGTCATTTATTTTTGGTGGTTCATTCTCGGGAAAAGTACATATGAAATTTGAATCTATTCGAGTCATCATTAAGCGATGTATTAATTAAGAGATAATCTTTGTTTAAGCATCGATTAATCATAGTTATGATTAAGTAAATTTTAGCGCTTCGACTCTCGGGAGATCTTATAACAGCCTCAGCTATAACTTACGAAAAGCGAAATCATGACGTGATTAATTAAGTTTAATTACATTTAACCCTTTTAATTAATCATGCTTAACCTCAAATATTTCGAGGTTTCAGGTCTCGGGATATTCTATACTAGTTCAAGCTATGTTCTCTGAATCACGAAATCACAATTGATTAATTGAGATTAATCACTTTTAACCTTTTAAATAATCGTGATTAACTTCAAGGGTTTCATGATTTCGAGTATCGGGACTTTGGTTGTCGTTCAAGGCAGGATCCTTGAAACACGAAATTGCGATAAGGTTTAAATATCGTTAACCATTTTTAATCATTTAATTAACCTGATTTAACTTAATATAGTTTCGCGACTTCGTATATCGGGACTTTAGAGTTCTTACATGTTGGACTGTTAGTATCTCGAAACCTTGAAACCCCGAAACCTAACATTTCAAAGGTGGCCGTTGGTGATTTGACCTTTTAACGAGTGGGCGGCTCCATAACTTTTAAGGATTTCAGATTGTTGGATTCAATGGAAGACTTCATCAACAGTGATGTTCAGGTGTACGTTTGTCCTTATTTAAACAAGAATGAAACTTATCGAAGTCTAAAGTTAAAAAAAATATATATGTTCCAACATAGGCTCCATCTAGGGATCACGTCTCCCCGCAAGTCACGAAGAACAGTAGACCAAGTGCCTTTATTGGGAAAATGGAGTCATTATTGCATTTTGTGGAACTTTTTCAGAAAAGGATCGCACTGAGAAAAGGGTTTCACCCGTAACTTAGAAAACCTTCAAAACACATCAAATCATGACTTTTGGTTAGGCCATTTGAAATTTCTCTCCCCTGAAACTGTATTTAGATTTGTTCAAGATAATCAAAACAACCTTAACCTACCTATCAAACTCTATTCGATCATATTCGTGTCAAGGCAAAGTGATTTTAATGATTTAATTTGGGAGTCCTTATTTGGCTTAGAATGTAAATCTTGTCGAGAGGAAGACTAACTACCAGAGTACATTATAATACATGTATAACAACCTTGCATATATTGTAGACATTGCTTCATTGCCAACGAGCCTGTTCAGTACCCTGGTGAAGTTATCTAATTCCCAAATTGAATTTCCTTTCACCACTTCATTTTGTAATCTTTCATTTAAATGCTCGAGATGAGGGCAATCATTTAATGAATTTCCTTTCATCATCTCTTTTTTGAACTAGATGGGGGCAATCATTTAGATGAATTTCCTTTCATCATCTGTCTTATATATATATATATTAAGCATGAAGTGGGGGCAATCTATTTGTATGTCACATAGCAGGAATGATATCTGCTTATAAATTAGCAACAAAGGTTCGTTAACTCACTTTGATTACTCTAGGTTATTTTCCTTCTGACCTTCAAGACACCTTCGCCTACAAGGAATCTTTTCACGGGGGATTTTTAATTTTTAGGGGATTGCCTTGAGTGAAATTGATCAGTTTGAATCTGTTAGAGAGGCTAAAGTAGTCAATATTAACCTAGACATACTTTCTTCCAGTTAAATCGAGAGGTGCATATAAATATTCGCCTAACATTGCTTTGAGACATGTTTATGAGTTTTCAGAGTTGGGGTGAAATTTTATCTCTGTGGAGACCAAGGGAGGAGATGAGAACCAAAGGGAACATAAGCTTTAAGATGGACAGACCAGAAAAGTAAGAGTTCAACAACTCTGTTGCGAATAGGTTCAATCTTGCATAAGCTTTTCAGTGATTCTCATATTTCTTTAAGATCTTTTATTTGTATTTCATTTTTATTCAATTTTCATTTAATTGAATTTTTTTATTTTATTTATTAAACATTAGAGGAAACCTTTAAGATTAGTCTATAATTCTCATATTCCTCTTATCGTTGGTTAGGTGACAATATTTCTATGAATGAGACTTCTTTCAGATTTAGCTAAATCCCTCTAGAAACTTCAACTTGGTTCAATAGGTTTTAGAAGCTCATACCTGAAAATTTCTCCATATTTTCAACTAAGCCGACTATTTATTTATCACCTGTTTTGGGAGCATATCACTATTCTGAAATGTTTTTATGATATTTCGATTATCAACCAATATCCTGCTATAAAAATAAACATGAGAGCTATCAGATACTTCTCAAAATAAATAGTAGCTATTACCTGTTTTTTGATTTTCCTGTTTTCCTTTTTGAAAACAAACAACGTGTCTATATTTACAGTGAAAGTAGCAACTTACCAAAGAAATGAAAAATCATGAATCAAAGTAAGGAAATCAAACCGATATATATAGTGAGAGTTTGGAAACCGTTTATTGCATAAAATGCTTCAAGTAACGTCCATTGATAGGGGCGTTAAGGATTTTCCCATCCAGATTTTCCAACAAAAATGAATTCTTCCCTTCGGGAGCTGTGATCTTGAAGAGTCCATACTAGATATGGTCGAATTTGCCATATTTTCCTGAGTCTTCCTTCCTATCATCCCATTTTAAAACTAGGTCACTGGGCATGAATTCCCTATCTTTAGCTTTTTGGTCAAACATGGCTTTCATGTTATCTTGATATTTCTGGAGCTTCTCAACTACTTCAGCCCTATTTTGCTGGATTTAAATCAATTGATTTGTTCTCTTGGTGATGTGATTTGTCTCTTCCTTGACATCTTTCCAGAGTTTCATTATGGGTAGAGCAAGATTGATGGGGAGAACAACATCGATATTGTATACCATTTGAAAAGGGGACATTCTGATTGATCTCTTAGTGCCTATCTGATTATCCCACAAAGCATATTTCAAATGTACATGCTAGGATTTATTATTCTCATTCAACACTTTTTTTAATTATGGCAATTAGACTCTTTTTCGAGGATTCGGCTAACCCATTGCCCTAAGGATAATAGGATGTGGAATGCCCTAGTACAATATTATATTTCTAACATAAACTTACCAAAGCCATGGACTTGAAAGCTTGGGCATTATCAATGACTATTTTCTGAGGACAACCAAACCTCGATAAAATGTTTTCTTCCAAGAAACCAATCACCATTGTATCTGTTGCGTTTTGTGTCGGAATAGCCTCTACCCATTTGGTGAAATAGTCAATAGCGGTCAAAATCCACTTATGCTGTGCACTTGAATGCAGATGTATTTCATCGATGAAATCTAGACCCCATTGCTGAAACAAAGCTTCTGTTTTAATTGGGACCAAAGGTAGTGCGTGAATCTTTTACTTGCCTGAAAATAGTTGACAGGGGTTACATGCTCCAACTTTAGAGTTCACATCGGTAAATAGTTTGGGCCAATAATATCCAACTCTCAGGATTTTATATGTCGTTGCTCTCCATGCATGATGCCCTCCACACACTCCTTCGTGGAATTGATTTATTACCCTCTCCATTTCATATTCTACTAGACAACTTAGTAAGAAACACAGAGGATCCTTCCAATATAGTTGTCTGTCCATGATACAATATTTTACAACGTGCAACTTCAACATTCTAGCTTTGGAATGAGTCATATCACTCGGGCACTGCAGAGTGAGAAGGTAGGAAACTATGTCTTTATACCAAGCCGAAGAAGAGAATTTATCCTGGATTTGAGTTGTAGGTATCTAGTCATCGAACTCTTCCATATCTAGAAGCTCTTCGTAGGATTGTAAATGATTTATCCCAAGTGCTCAAAAATTTGATTCGGCTAGTAATTTAGCCAAACCCTGACCTTTGACTAGTTTGGTTGGTTTTACTTCTAGGTCAAATTCTTGAATCTTGGCCAACCATCTGCCTATTTTTCCGTCACTATCTAGTTGAACTAATATGTCTTTGGCAACACTAGTTGGTACATAGGCGATTACCTTAGAATGGAGCACATAAGTTTTGAAAGCTTTGAGATATTTCACCATTGAATATGATTTCTTTTCTAGTATATCATATCTTAGTTCAACATCTCTAAGAATTTTACTAAATAATGTTATTGGCTGCTCAAAACCTTCATCGTTATTTTGTAAGAGCATGGCTGCAATAGTGTGTCCGGAGGCAAATGAGAAAATCAAGAATTCCTTCATATAATCTGGGTTGGCCAACACTGGTGCTTCACCTATAACTCTCTTGATCCATTCGAATGACGCTTTGGCTTCGGTTGTCCATTTAACCTCACTGTCCTTCTTGAGCATATCTGTAATCAATTTTACAATTTCAACGGAGTTTGGGATAAATCTTCTTAAAAAATTATTTTTTCCTAAAAATGATTGAATCTCTTTTCTATTCCTAGGAATATTTATTGTATCTATAGCTTCAACCCTTTTCGGGTCGATTTTAATTCCATCTCTAGATACTATGTGTCCCAAGAGTTTACCTTCCTGCATAGCAAAATGAGATTTCTTGGGGTTTAGAGACAAACCAAATTTTCGACATTTCTCAGACATCTGTTTGAGGTGCACTAGGTGCTTTGCATTAGATTTAGAAAACACTGTTAGATCATCAAGATAGATCACTAAAAACTTATCTCTTTCACCGACAAAGGCGATGTCCATAGGTTGTTGGAACGTGGCTCCTGCGTTCATCAATCTGAATGGAATTTTTTCATACATGAAGGTACCCCATGGTGTGGTGAACGTGATTTTTTCCTTATCATCCTCGTGGACTGCAATTTGATTATAACCTGAGAAGCCGTAAATCATGGACATTCTATTTTCCCCGACCACTTTTTCCAATACGTGATCCATTTTGGGTAATGGATAATTATCTTTGAGGGATGATTTATTTAAATTTTCTAAAATCTACAAACAGTCTGATTTCACCATTTTTCTTTCTTACCGGGACTAGGTTGGATACCCACTCGGAGTATTTGAGTGGAACAATGCTTTTAGCATACAAAAGCTTCTTTACCTCCTTTTCTATCATAGATAGTAGTATGAGATTTATCTGTCTAAGCTTCCGCCTGAACGGTTTAACACTCTGCTTTAAGGGAATTTTGTGTTCGATTACGATGGTATCATAAGTTCTTAATTCATCATAGGACTAGGCGAAAACATCCTTGTACTGCTTGATTAACTCAACATATTTGCTTTTTATTTCAGGGGGAAGGTATTTAGATATTTTTACCAGCTTAGGAGTTTCCTTGGTGCCTATATTACAATATTCAACCTCTTCACGCTGAGGCTGCAAAGTAGACTTCAAGGGAATATCATCATGATCAAATAACCTCTCCAAAGGAATTATACCTTTAGGGATCTAATTATTTTTTAGTACCATCATGCAATGATTAGCGATCTTATCTCGGAACTCCTGAGGATCCTTTCCTTCTCACATTATCCAAGCAATGCCATTTTGATTTTCCTGATCAATATGCGTTTCAGAAAATTCGTCCACCATTTCTAGGAATTGTTTGATTTGCTCATCATCTTCGAAGACTTGCCAGTGCTGTATATTTTTTGGTATTGAGGGTTTGTGCCTCATTTCTATGTGATACTTCATTTTGAGAACAATAGGAGGTACAAACATTGCAGCTGCTTTGGCCAATGAATCTGCCTGTTGATTTTCTGTTCTTAGGATGTGACGAATATTAAACGATGAGAATTTTTTTTCAATCAGATCCCAGGCACAATTTCTGTAAGACCTCAACCTCGGGTGTTTGGACTGATACTGCTGCTTTATTTGCTTTATAATTAATTCTGCATCGCCATAAACTACCAGGTTTTCAATCTTCAACTTTCTGGTAGCCTCTAATCCTAAAACCAAGGCTTCGTATTCACATACATTATTTGTGTAATCAATGTTGTATTGTAATATGTAAGAGAAAGGGATAATAAAATCGTCTCCAGGTGCCACAAACAACAGTCCAAACTCCTGCTCCTTCACAAGATGAAGCACCATCGAAATACATTTTCCAAACACCAGTACTATTTATATTTTTATTGGTCTTTTCTATTTTTTCTTTTTCTGTACAATTTTCTTCTATATATTCATCTAAATCATCATCGATTGATAATATACAGTTTACTAAATCCTAATCTGCGACATAAACAGGATAATTATTCGGATTCAACGGATCACTTACTGTATATGCCAACCTTGTTTCTCTGTACACGTGGGTGAACTGTTCGCCGAAGATCGGGATTGTAGCGTATATCATGTCGAGTTGAAGGGATCCTCCAAGTTTGGCGCCCCAAGACTTGGACAACAACATGACATACTTTGGAGGGATATCAACAACTACCACATCAATCAAACCACTTTTTACATGGATTTGTGCAAGATTAACCACTAAATCTTTAATGATACCCACACATTTAACTTTTCTCGAATCAAAAGAATACAAATCTCCATATGGTCTGGTAATTTTGAGACCAAGTCTATCCATAATAGCTTTGGGCATCACATTGTGGGAGGCTCCATAATCTAACATGTAGTTATGGAGTAGATGATCATGCACAGTCAGTGTAATGTAGAAAGGAGTGACAAAATCTCTGGCATTTTCAAAATGCGGACCAAACATTATAGTTGGTTTATCATCTTCTAAATTTATAACATCTACATGACTTTCGACATCAGAAAAATTTGTCATTTTGGCAATCTGTTTTCTATATGTAGGGTTTTTTTCCAATTCAACTAGAGGCACAAGGATCTTGATTTTATTAATCTTGTTCTCCAAAATAAAAATTCCTGTTGCATTTTTGGCTTCTCTGGTTGGGACTTCTATCTCCCTTTTTTTTGATTTATTAGTTTGTGTTGCTTTCATTTCAACTATTTTCGTCTCTACAGTCTGTGTTTCAGCTGCTCTTGTTTTAGCATTCTGTGTTTCAACTGCTTTTGTTTTGGCAGTATGTGTTGTAGCTGCTAGTTGAGCTACCTCATTCGCTTTACTTCTCGACAAGATTTTCTTCGGTTGGGCAGTTGAGATATTTCTATCTTTGGGCCTTAAATTATACTTCTGTTGAAGCTCGACCATTATATTGTTAGCGATTCCTTCATAAGAAAAATCTTCTGTGATATTTATGCTATCATCATCATTAGACCAGTATTCTGCATTTAAAGACCTTTCATAATCTTGCCTCGTTAAATAAGGTTCTTGAAAATCATTGCCAAGATTATTCATATCTTCCTCTAACTCCTCAAAGTTTTGCATGTCATCTCCTCCTATAAAATTTTCATTTTTAAAGGGGGTCTGAATCTTTTGATCTTCATTTTTTATTAGTATTTGTTGTATTTGAGGGTTAGGATTCCTCTTGAAATCTTTTCTAATGAACTGATCCAGTTCCATTTTTGAGATTTTATTAGATAATTCTTTGATTATTTTTTCCATGTCATCCATTTTGTCTTCCGCAGACCTCTCAGATCCAAAAGGTCCTGCTTATTCTCTGAATTGTCTGGTTTCT
This sequence comes from Picea engelmannii, assembly GCA_009831015.1. Lineage (NCBI taxonomy): Eukaryota > Viridiplantae > Streptophyta > Pinopsida > Pinales > Pinaceae > Picea > Picea engelmannii. The sequence goes on from ML777774.1 coordinate 100,853, forward strand.
TTATTTCCCATTTTGATTTTAGCTTTTAACTTTCCCGATGCCATCATATTTGACTCTATTTCTATAGCATCGTACTACATTCTTGTGAGGTCGTAAGATCTCCTTTCCCTCAATAGTGAGGCAAAGTCGGGCTCAAAAGCCCCTGCGAAAGTCACCTTTGCTGCAGGTTGTGAAGGTTTAACCTCAACTGGAATTTTGTTATATAGTTTATTAAATCTCTAAGTGAATTCGAGAACTGTTTCTGAATTTTTTTTTCTTAAAGCTCCGAACTCGGTTAAATAATAAAGGTGATCTTTCCTCTCTCCCCATTTTCTAAGAAAGGCATTTTCTAACTCGTCGTATGTTCTTATAGAACCCGTCGATAGCCCTCGAAACCAGGTTCTCACCTGTCCTTCGAAAGTTTGAACCAAGAATCTGGAATAAACATCCTCGTGCTCAAGTCCAAGGATATCGGAAAATTGATCGAAAAAATTTATGTTTTCAGTGGTCATTAAGTCTCCCTCTCCTGTGAACTTTGACAGGTTTTTCATGTAGTTTTCAGGTAGATTGTGGAGGGGAACTGGGAGGACTAAAGGAGCATACCTAGAAACTACTTTAGAAAAAAATCTAGGAGGTGGAGGTGGTCCTTGACCGCCTCCTCCTCCTAGCAACCAACCCTCCTCCACCTACGCCACCTCCAACACCACCTCCTCTGGCAGCAGCCATTGATAATATAGGGGACAAAACTTGGAGATTATAGAGAGGATTTTCAAAGATGTGTAGTGGTCTTCCGACTACTTCGGGATGAAGGGAAAGGGGATCTGAGAACTGATCATCAGGAGATATAAAATCAAAGAAGGGGGGAAAAGAGAGATGAGGACTAGTGTCTTTAGACGTGCAGGATATATAAATGGGAGATCCAACAGGAGTTGAATCAGACTGTAAGGTATGTTCTTTGAAACTTCGGGAAGCTGGAAATTTTATTTCGGGGACTGATGGAATATCAATCAAAGAAGGTATAAAACTAGGTCTTTTGTCTTTATTAGCAAAGGAGGCAATTAAATAAGTTTTGGTCTTTATCTCGGGTAAAACCAAATTGGGGTTTATGATTTCGGCTTCAACTCTATCAGCCGATGTTTGTCCAAAATAGATTTGGGTGGAAACTTCTTGTGGAGTTAACTATTCAGAAGGAACCTTAGTATTAGACTGTGTGGGTTTGGGTTGATAAACCTTACTTGTAGAAGTAGTGGTCTGCTTAAGGTATCCCCTTGGTTTTAAAATTTTTTTAGGGTCTGATACGGGTGTGGTCTACTTATCATCCATATTTTTTCTGGTATTATTTCAACTGGATGCTAGTTGATTAGGGGTGGAGTTGCTAAGTGAAAATTAAAATTTGCCTTAATACTGTATTCTATCTTTGTTCACTATCAAAGAAAGAAACTTACCATGTCATTCTCCCATGGAAAAATGACTTCGTCTCTCCATCCCCAGCAGCGGCGCCAAAAATATGTTGTTCCTGAGATTAAACTTAAGGCTCAAAGAATAATTCCAGGCATCAATAATTAAGGAAAGTTGGTTTTTAAAGGTCTTTTTATTCCGTTAGTTGTGTGAGATTTAAATCCTCAAATGGAATTAATATTTGAATAGAACAGAGGCCGTATTTCGTCGTCTGAGTCAATTTATCAAATTGAAAGAGGAGAAGAAAATTACAAAAACTATTAAACAAACTAAGGCATCAATGAAAAAAGAGTCTTACCTTGTTTATAGTAGAAATAAAAGTAGAATGTACTCCTGAAAGAATATAAGATGTAGTAATCCAAATAACAAGCAGGTATTGTATTTGCTGATAACAACTACAGAGGAAAAAATGATTGCTAATCAAATACTAAATGGGATGTAATCACCGTAGCTGTTGTACTAAATTGTAATCATTCATTTGTTCATGAATGACTTAAAGAGAATAGAAGATATGAAACACAAAGAGGGCACATAACTCAAACAACACAAAATTTGGAATCCTTGTCTGCACTTGTATTAATACTCACAAAAAATGAGTTTTCTCAGTTATGATATGACAAGAAGCAACCCATGTTTAACCTTAGAAAGTTATATTTATACAAAAGGTTCTCAACCTTAAACGGTTGGAATTCCTCTTATTTCTAAAATAGTAAAAAATTACAAAATGTAAAATGCGAAACACTTCACTTGCATCTTTTCTTCCAGTCTCCTCATTATGTTGGCAGAGGCATTTTTCTCTCTAGTTCCCCAGCTTTGAAATGGATAACGTACACAAGTCATCTCATTTGTTTCCAGCAATGCTACCTTTTCCTTGCTCAATACATTTGATACATTTGGTCACAAATTGCACCACCAGCTTAGAGGGGTGTGTTAAATTATTAGCCTAAAAAATATATAATTTCTTTTCCAATTGAGGCAATCTTTCTTCCATTCGTCTATCTTCTGAAACTATAGATTGTAATTGCAGATTGGGCTTCACTAGCTATCTATTTATTTGAACAATATCAACTTGTTTTATCTGTGAGATTTCGGCCTGAGCCTCTTCCATATTTGTCTTAATGTCAAGTTGATGTTTTGTTATGTTAATCTGTCCTAGTACTCCAGAGGTATCTTCTTTATCAAGGCCTAACAATTCTTTGTTGAGTGAGTGGAAATCCTCTTCACAAAACTCCTTCACTTCCTTAGCCATTTTCCTACTTTCAGCTATGCTAGATTCCCAAGATTTTAGTATTATATCACCTCTGGTCTGTTCTGAAACGGACAACCTGGAAGTCATAGCTACTCCTTCTTTTGCTGACGACACAACTACTTCTTGGAAGGTAGTCCGCACAGAAATAAATTCTCTTTCTCTTAAACAAATGTTATTTAATGCTTGATCTATCACCCGAAAATGATCTTGGACAGTTTCAACCTTAGTGAGAAGGCTTTGTTTTGTTGCTTCCAGTTCCTTTCACACTTCCAAAGCCTGAGCTTGGAACACTATTATATCTACAATCATTTTTTTGGTAGAGCTTACCTTGTCTTGTAGTTGCCTTACCAACTCATCCTGCTAGGTGGCTCGTCCCTGGCTTGCCTGTATATTCCTGTGCATCTCCTCGAGGTTGGATTTGAGTTATTGGATTTTCTATTTGTTGTTGGCTCTAATCTGCTCGAAGTCCTTGTTGACCTCGTTCCCGACGTTGTTTTCTACAGTCTTCATTTGATTATGCAATTGGATTATTTGCAGATCTTTCTGCTTCAGTCGTTCTTTTAAATTTCCGAATGAAAATTGGTTAGATATTGCAAAAGCCCCCAGTGAGCCTACTACTTCTTCAACAAAGTCTACCTCCTCCAAGGATTCTCCATCAATTATCACCCTTTGTCTTTTGACAACTGAACCTTCCTTTAGGTGCATTTCTCTCTTCACCAAAACCTTCCTTTTCTTGCTGAAAAAGAAATTGGAAGGAGGCAATTCTTCAACCGAAATGGGTGTGAGGTCCTCTATGAATATTACCTATGAATTTGGATTCCCTCTGGTGAATTGTAATGGTGTTATGAACTAGATGGGGTTGCCGATTTTGGTGGATGACTGTTTTTCGGCTGCATTTGTAGTTGATTTATTTGGTGAAATCAGTGGTCCTTCTTCTCCCTCCTTTGTCAGTGTTTCTGCTTGATCTTTGTCTTGGTCACTTGATACATTTGTCGATGGGATATATTTTTTCTGAGTTGATACCTCAGTCTTCTCCAAACTTTCTCGGATTTGTTGTTCACTGGAGCTTACTGCTTCTAAGCTTCAGGTCTGTGTTTTTTGTGCAGCTGTAGACGTCGAGGTTCCTCCTTGTAACACTTTAGGGAGGCTACTTCTTCAGTGCCTTTGGAAGTCGTAAAACTCAATCATTTTATCGGGTGATAGAGACCGAACTTGACTCAATACCTCTGGATAGGATCTCACTCCTCAGAAAATCTCATCTTGAGGGGAATCTTCATGTTCATACCTTTTCAAATTGCAGCTAGCAATGTGGTTACCCACGACCTTCTGCGGGTCGTAATTTTTGAATTCAATGCTGACCAGCTTTATTTCTTCCAAAGCCGTGGCCTCTACTTTAGAGTTACCGAAATGCAGTAGGGAAAATGTACCAATCTGCAAGGGAAAAGAGGGCCATACCTTTTTCTGTACCATTTTGAGCTCCTTGCTAATCCCACCGAGCACAGTTTGTCGTGCAACCTCTTGGCACACTAGTCAGTCTGGTAAAAATTGCAGCAGAGCATATGGAGGAACTGAACAACCAAAAACCCTAATATAGGAGAAGTGTTCCTCGATATAACAGTCTACTATTTTGCCTAGGTTAGTCACAATTTTGTTGGATATTCTGGGAGGTGGGTAGCCATATATGGCGGTGTACATTGACACCACTACCCAGTTGCAGATATCCTAAAAGAAGTCTTTTTCCTTTTCTTCCCAAAGCTTCGAATGGTAAATATGTATGGGTTCGACACTATTTGGAGTCCAACTCCAATCCATCAGTAGAAAAGGCGTCATGAAACATACGACATCCATAATATAAGCCAACATGAAAAATTGGGCCAGTTGCCCCTTGGCTCTTAGTGACTGATATTTTGTAATCTATTGAACCAAACTATCCGACAATATCTTTACCCAGTCAAAAGAGTACCCTTCTACTAATGTGTGTATAACATGTACCCACTGTAAAAAAAAAAATGAGCTGTGTTTTCCTTCCTGTAGAGCCTACACATCATCATTTCTATGTACATTATGTGGGGTTCTAGTGCGGAAACTGGGTATATACCATGGGAGTCCGCTCTGAACTTCTCGGGGCAAGAATACTAGTCTTTAATTAAATTGGGAAGATTTTTTCCATATTGGTCGCATTCCTTCTTGTTGAAATCTACTAGGAAAGTTGCATTGTAAACAAAATTGGATACCAAAGACAATTTGTACATCACCTATAGATGCTCCGGCCTGAAAGACCCAACTGCGACCTTTTATGAATTGAAAAATAGTTCCGGTTGGGATATCTACGTGGTCCAACGCCCAATCGATCATATCGTTATAGGGCAAGAGCTTAGGCCTTATTGCTATCTTCTGTAGCTCTAACTGAGTAAAAATTTTGTATTTGGTAGATATGTCCTCCTTCTCATTGTCACTTGAATCATCCAGGCAATTTTCCAATTCATATTGTAAGATGTTGAATACTTGTGTCCAGGATTTGATGTTGTCTATGCTTCTGGGCGAGGTTTCAGAGAGAACATTTGTGTTCTGGCTCGAACTTTCACCAGTATCTTTAGGTGCTTTTCATGGAGCCATGGTATCAAGCCTTCGAACTCTGTTATCTTCCACAGGAAAGGCGTAAAAATCTTTCAGCTGGAAAAACTTACAGCTCAGTAAAAAGCATAATGAAATTCAAATTCGCATTTCTTTTCCTTTAATCACATCGATCAACCAATACCTTCACTGACAGAGTATTTACTTTCTTTAATGAATCAGATTCAAGAGGTAGCTCAAAATCTTATTTGGAATGATTGTCGTAAAGGTATTATTAGTGGTCATTTATTTTTGGTGGTTCATGCTCGGGAAAAGCACATACTAAATTTGAATCTATTCGAGTCATCATTAAGCAATGTATTAATTAAGAGATAATCTTTGTTTAAGAATCGGTTAATCATAGTTATCATTAAGTAGATTTCGGTGCTTCGGCTCTCGGGATATCTTATAACAGTCTCATCTATAACTTATGAAAAGTGAAATCGCGACGTGATTAATTAAGTTTAATTACATTTAACCCTTTTAATTAATCATGATTAACCTCAAAGATTTCGGGGTTTCGGGTCTCGGGATATTCTATACTAGTCCAAGCTATGTTCTTCGAATCGCGAAATCATGATCGATTAATTAATATTAATCACTTTTAACCTTTTAAATAATCGTGATTAACTTCAAGGGTTTCGCGATTTTGGGTATCGAGACTTTGGTTGTCGTTCGAGGAAGGATCCCCAAAACGCGAACTTGCGATAAGGTTTAAATATCATTAATAATTTTTAATCGTTTAATTAACCCGATTTAACTTAATATAGTTTCGTGACTTCGTATATCGGGACTTTGGAGTTCTTACATGTTGGGCTGTTAGTATCAGGAAACCTTGAAACTTGACATTTTGAAGGTGGCCGTTGGTGATTTGACCTTTTAACGAGTGGGCGGCTCCATAACTTTTAAGGATTTAAGATCGTTGGATTCAATGAAAGACTTCATAAACGATGATGTCCAGGTGCGCGTTTGTCCTCATTTAAACAAGAATGAAACTTATCTAAGTCTGAAGTTTATATATATATATATATATATATATATATATATAT
>ML777774.1:107419-119612 GCA_009831015.1 Picea engelmannii
TATATATATATATATATATATATATATATATATATATATATATATATATATTCCAACAGGGCCAATTCGCCTCCTTAGGTTAGATATCAACAATTAATCATAAACGATAGGATTATTTTGTCTAGTAAATGAATTAATCTGTTCACTTTTGTAATACCCCGGTTTTGAACCTCATATTAAATATTGTGTTTTTTTAAGTTATGAAAGGCCAGAGTGCCTAAACAATTATTAAGAGGCGAGTGTGCCTAGGAAATGTAATGTTTTGATCATTATTAAGATAAAACACATCGCTCGCTGCTAGATGAACAAGGACAAGAGTTATATGGGGCTATGATTCCAAAAGAGAGGGGTTTGAGGGGTTGAGTACTTATTTTATATTTTATTTACCCATTTCTGGTTTTAATGGAGAATAACAGTTACATGAGCTTCATGGGGGAAGACCACGGGGTTCATTAATTCCAAGAAGTACATAAACCATCCTTGGTCTATGGTTGGGGTTGGTTTTTGGTTGTTGGGGTCTTGTTGGTCCCTTCACACTCTCTCATTGATTGTCCATCGTGCTCACATTTCATTTCTCTCCTGTTCTCCACTCATCCCTTCACCTACTCATCCCATCTAATTCAATATCTTCTTGGAGAAGGAAATAAAATTGCTAAGAAAATCCATAGTCGTTGGTTGTATAGACTGCTGGTGTATTCCAACTAGGAGTTGGTGCCTTCATTTCTGTGATGCCTTGGCCCATGTTTCAGTTAACTCACAGTTGCAAGTCCTGAGAGTCCCAACAGAGAAATTCTTGACCAGAAGCATTGGAGCCATGGAAGAGATGGACAACTTGAGGGACTGCGTGGCAAAGAAGGGGGTTCATTCTCTTGGGTTGTACAAACTGGGTAGAAGAGAGCTAGTGTACTTTGGATTTTTGTGAGTGCTGAAAGGCATATGAGAGATTGAGGGTTGACTGGCTTGGGAAGCCGAGTGACACCCTGGAATTTGTCCTTGTGGACTCATAGCCCTGGCTCAGGGTTGACACTGCTGCTGAGACTTGGAACAACATTGTCTACGTTTGGGTGGAACGTCCTTGGTCTACAACCAGTTGGTGTATTGTTTTCAGAAAATATAAGTGCTCTTTGTTATGGTTATTTACCTCTGTATGATTTATTCCGCTGTGTATTTATTTATCTTTGAATTTAATATTTAGAATATGCATGCTTGTTGGTTATTGTTGTGCATGACTTAGTTTATGTTTTGGCATGAATCTTTATTTCCGCATGTGGTTTTCACGTCTCTTAATTAACTTAGAAGTGATTCAAATTGATATAAGTCACTATGAAGTGAGTCCCTGGGTTGCAACGTGCCTTGCCTCCGGGTGGCTGGGTGTGTTGCAATCAGATTAAGTGGCATAGTGTTGCCTTTTATTGGTTGGGTACGTTGCAGATTGGTATCAAAGCCACAGGTTGAAACACCGGGCCATAATGGGTCAGATCTATTAGATAAGATATTTTGGTTAAGATCAAGTACACCTTGAATTAGGAAACTCAAGAGAAATGGTGTTGCAGAGATCGCGCGGTATGCAGAATGTCAGATATCTTTTCTAAAGGATTATGTAGTTGTGACCGTTCCTTTTGAATTCGAGAGCGATCACCACCATGGGATCGGGGGAGATATGGACCATTGGATTGGAAGGCGGGTGAACAAGGGCTGTTCGATGGAGGTGAACATGAGGTTGGGTAAGAATTAATTCCCATCCATTGGATCTGGCTAATCGATCATCAACCGTTGATCGAAGCCAAGCGAGAAAGGAAGAACTTCGAAACTTCGTCATTTCGACGATCTTGGTAGGTAGGAAAAGATTGAACTACCGAACGCTGGAGTCACGAAGTCCCATCATCCATCCGATCTGATGGTAGGCACATAGGGATCTCCATCATTGATCATGGTCAAACAACATTGACCACTTCAGAAGTTTTCACTCTGATATTTTTAAACTTTGATGAACTATTAAAGCCTGGATCCCTGGAGCGCCAAAGCCCCAGAATCCTCGTCGACCTAGATTGAGTGTAGGAATTCAAGAGTGTTGTGGGACATCAGATCTAGCTGTGGTAGAAGGGTAACTAATTTCGTGTTTCATAACTTCACCACTCCAGTGAATACGAAGTAAGTTGCAGAGGAAAACCATGGAGCGCCGAAGCCCCGAAGTGCCAAATTCAGAGAGGTGTAAAATCGTTAAGTCACGTGGGCCATCATATACGTAGTTGTGATTGGGGATCATTCATGTGGTTGATGATGTGGCTTGTGCCACATGGCAAAGGCCGCGCGAGGACATGTGTCACCTGGAATCAACACCTTTTGGACCTCGATCTATCCATTTTTTAGTGACACATGGCACACATGCCACTGGTCCACATCACCCTAGGTGACGTCAGTGTGTCATGTCATCTTCGAGAGTATTGACTTCGGTGGTGTCCAAGTTTTTGTTAGTGAGAAGTGTCTAAGCCTGAAGTTGTGAAGGCATGTAGACCGTTGATTTGAAATCCCTTCGAGACCTCTTTCGACCGTTGGATCAATCAGGAGGAGCAGGGTAAGTACTTCGAAGGATTGTCACTCCGAGGGAATTGAGAGACACGAGAATTGAATGTCCTTGAGCGCCAGATTTCTGAATTGGCAGAGATCCATCCATATCAACATTTGATTAAGTCGCAAGTGTTGTTTTCCGTTGAATCCTCCAGCCGGGGGCGGGTCCATCCATTCAAGGGGAGATCAAGTCTCGACCATCCGATTTTTGCTGGTGGAGTTATTGAAGACTTCAACGAAGTGTAGCTTTGGGATAAATTGGAAGTTGACAATGGAGAACAACCGAAGGCCAAAGTCTAGAGGACTGGGTCCCAACGTTGGTCTCATGATAAGGTAAAAAGGGCCTGGGAGGTAACCCAACCCTCGGTTATGTTGTTTTCACAAGCTCCTATGTGGAAGAACATGGAGCGAGGCACTAAGGAAAGATTAAGCCCACGGTTTCGAGTCGTGGTCACCTGGGGGTGTGGTTTGAGGGAAGCACCTTTGTAGAATTCAATTATGTATCAGCTAAAGGGGGAGATGAAAGTGAAATTTCCTTCAGGTAGCTCTGAATTTCACCTCCGATATCGAATTGAAGTGATATTCCAACCATTGGGACAGAGGATTCTGAGGAAAATAATAGGGAACTATTATGTTGTGAAGACTGATATATTTTTTCTTCATGAATTAAGAAGAAAAACAAAGACCTGTAGTATTGTTTGACAATTAAATTTGTTTATAATAACCCTAAAAAAATGGTTTCTTGCACATTTTGCAGAGTTATGGGGGTATAGGCTTATCAGTCCAAAGTAAGAATACATTCAAGAAATGGAAGATGGAGAAGGATCTTACAACCATGATAAAGAGGACAAAGGTCAAAATATCAGTGTTGGTAATGTAGAGACAGAATCCAACGGACACAAGGGCATAGGGGAGAAAGAAACCCTGATAGAGACCATGAGAAGCCTAAAACTAGAAGTACATAGTTACAAAGCAGACAATGAGAGGCTGAAAAGAGAACAAAATTAGATAAATTCTCAAGTGATGCAGAGCTTAAATCAATTGCATAGGCAAACAAAGAGGGGATCAAACTCAAAACAAGAGGAATAAGGAAGGTATCATGAAATAAGAGATAACCGCTGGAAATCTAGTTATTCAAGAAGTGTTAGAAGAACTCATAGAAACCACTGACCTCTTTACTCAACAAGAAAGTCTTATGTATTTGAAGACTCCATAAGTAGTCCAAAGGTGTCTCCTATTAGGCATCAAAGAAGAAGGCATGAAGTGGACAGTTTGCAAGGAGAGCCGATGAAGCTTAAGCCACCATCCTTTGATGGTGAAAGGGAAAAGGAAGATGATGTTGAGGCATGGTTTCTTGGACTTAGGAGATATATTCAATTGCATAAATATTCATCAAACCTAGAAGACAAAATTGTCACCTACCATTTACATGGGAAAGCTGCAATGTGGTGGGACCAAATGAAGCAAGTTGAGCATATTAATGAGAATAGGATCACTTGGAAGATATTCAAGAAGTATTTTCAGAAGGAGTACCTCTCAGAGCACTTATATGACAAAAAAGTGCATGAGTTATTTGAACTTAGGCTGGGAAGTAGAACCATGGCAGAGTATAAGAAGAAGTTCTTCGGGTTGTTAAAATATGTGGGTTTTATAAAAGAAGAGAAGGTGAAAATACTGAGGTTTTTAAGTGGTTTGCCTTTCCTTTATAAATAAAAGATTCAGTATGATGAACCCAAGACCCTTACTCAAACCATCAGGAAGGATAAATACATGTATGAGAAAGGCTAGGGCAGAGAATCCATGCATAAGTCTTGGAAGGATAAGAATAAGGAGACGTCTGATCAGAGGAAGAAGGGATTCAAACCTCCTTTCAACATAAATGAACCTAATCAAAATCATCAAGACCAATATGCTAAGGATGAATCCAAGAAAGATGACTCCTTTGGGAAAAAGGGGAAGACCACCAATCCAATGTTGGGGATGTGGGGATGCAAAGAAGATCACTGGTATAAGTATTTACCACACATAAAGGATAGAGTGAAGACTATGCAAAACATCCAAGAGTGATCCAGATTAAGATCCAGGAGCTTAATGGGGCTTAGAAAGGCCTAAAAATCAATATTCCCAGAATGGCTTCAAAATGGACGTGTGCGTAGGTCTCGTTGATACGAACCCAACACAACTTGAATGGGCTCAAACAAACATTGTATGCTCATGATATCGTCTTCTGTTCATTTTTCCAAACAAGCAAAACGTCAACAGGTCAACAGGAAAAAAGTCAATACTGATGTCAACATGACATCATGCTGACGTAACATTGAGACACATGGGAACATAGCAACATGCTTACTGGGCAGATGACAGTGGTCCAATATCATTTCGACAAGTGGCACATTTTTATGGGCAAATGAAAAGGTGCCACGTGGCACCCTATCATTTGATGGTTGGTCAAATTTTTTTGGAGCTCATGGGATTCGACCCCATGACCTCTTGGCAGGGGAAAGTCTTATGGACAGGTCAGATTCCAATGCCACACATTTGGTAATTGTTTATATAATCCCCCTTTATATTATATAATGTGAAATATATGTCAAATCAGAGGCGGAAGGGGGCTGGGGCCTAGCCCCAACCTGCAGGCTTATGGATACATATAACCACAATTTTGAGGGGGCGCTCTACTACTGCCTAGCTACACTCCATCTCAAGCGTGTAGATGTTAACCACCTATACACCATATATTCAGGGGCGGTAACCATGGTTTGGGCGCATATATAGGGCACAGTTCTATCAATGTTTTCCATGTGACCTATGACTGCCGGCTAAGGGCCAACGCACAACCCTTAGGGGCTGACACTTGGAAACTTATATGCCATGTGACCCTATTTGGAGCGTTCTCCCAGTCCCTAAGGGGATAAATTTTATTTTGTTACACAGGTGGGTCTTTTTTCCTATAGTTTGGCCCAGATTAGGCTTGTTATTGAAGAGTTTTGGCCAATATTGGGGGATATTGGGCCTTTTTTGAGGCCAGATATTGGGGGGAAGTTGGGAGATGGTTACCAAATTCATATATATATAAACCAAGCCTTCTTGAGGCCATTGGAGGATATTCAGAACAATTTTATGCTGAATATTTGCGAAGCCAAAGCCATTTTTATGCAGGGAAGCTGTTGAGGAGCGCACCTTTGCAGGTCATTTCTGGGAGATCTGGTCATCCGATTTGAGTGTCGTTTCTTCTATTGGGTTCTTGAGATCTAGTAGAACAATACCAGATCACTTTTGTAACCTTTTGTTATTGTTGTGATGTACTTATTTAGCTTTGAACATAAATAAGAAAACCTCACCCACTGAGACAAAGGCCCAGAGACGTAGGCGAGATTGCCAAACTCCGTTTTCACATTGGTGTTATGGTTTGCTGCTGTTTTATGCTTCATTTCAGTTCTGTACATGTTTATATAGTTGTCATACTTCTTCTATAACTTCTTCCTCTTTCATTAAGCTTCCTAATTGGTTAATCAAAACATGCTTCATAACTCAACCATAGTCGTGTAAAATATCTTTTCAGATCAAAGAGGCTACAACAATAGAGTGCATGGGAAGGATTTATGCAACCTTAGATGATCGAAAAGTAGAGTACCGATCCAATATGATCGAGGTGGAAGTTAAATCATCCTGTTGCTATTTTAATTGATTCAGGAGCAAGTCATTGTTACATTGATCCTAAAATAGTGGATAGATTACATTTGGAGAAAAGTAAGCTTGGAAAATCAAGTTTGGTTCAACTAGCCACTGGAACCAAAAGGAGAATCCATGATATGCTCAGAGGTTTTTCCATAAGTATTAATGGTGTGAATACTAGTGTTGATCTAAATATCATACCATTGGGGTCTTATTATATTCTAATTGGAATGTATTGGTTGGACAAGCATCATGCTGTCCTGGATTTTCATAGCAAGACATTTACATGTCTTGATGGAAATGGAAAACAAAGCACTATGGGAGGAGTTCCAAGACCCATCTCTATAAGAGACATTTCAACCTTACAACTGAAGAGGTGTTTCAGAAAAGGATGTCAATTGTATGCAGCCCATGTGGAGGAGCCAGAAAAGACAAAGGGGCCAAGCCTTGAATATTTTTCGGTACTACAAGAATTTGAGGATGTATTCCAAGAAATACCAGGTTTTCCACCAAAAAGGGAGATATATTTCTCTACTGATTTAGTGCCAGGAGCTGCCCCGATGTCAAAAACACCTTACAGATTGAGTACACTAGAGTTGAAATAATTATAAATGCAGTTGGAAGCATTGTTGAAGAAAGGATACATACATCCTAGTGTTTCACTTTGGGGAGCACCGCTACTCTTTGTCAAAAATAAGGATGGAAATTTGAGGCCGTGTATTGACTTTCGACAGATGAATAAGTCCACTGTAAAGAATAAGCACCCTCTACCCAGAATTGATGACCTCTTTGATCAGCTAAGAGGAGCAAAGATATTTTCAAAGATAGACTTGAGATCAGGGTACCATCAAGTAAGAATCAAAGAAGAAGACATCAATAAGAGAACCTTTAGAACCAGTTATGGGCATTATGAATTTGTAGTGGTGCCATTTGGAATGACCAATGTACCAATTGTATTTATGTGCTTAATGAATGGCATATTCAGAGATTATTTGGATAAGTTTGTCTTAGTATTCCTAAAATACATACTTGTCTATTCAAAGTCTGAAGAAGAGCATGAACATCACCTAAGACTGGTATTGCAAGTGCTGAGAGAACATCAGTTGTATGCCCACCCGAGTAAGTGTTATTTTTACCAAGAACAGATTCATTACTTGGGACACATTTCTTCAGAACAAGGTATAGTAGTAGATCCAGAGAAGATTGAAGCCATTAGAGGATGGCCAACACCCAAGAATGCTTTAAAATTCATATGTTTTATGGGATTAGCTGGATACTACATAAGGTTTATAGAAGGGTTCTCTAAGATTGTTCATCCCATCACTTCTCCTCAAAATAAGGGAATTAAATTTAAATGGACATATGAGTGTGAAGATAACTTTAATTTGTTGAAGGAATTACTTACTAGTGCGCCTATTTTAAAGTTTGTTCACCCAAATGAAAGTTTTGTGGTATGTATAGATGCATGCAAGGAAGGACTTGGTGGAGTCTTCACTCAAAATTGATATGTCATTGGTTATGAGTCCAGAAAGTTTAAAGAACATGAGAGGAACTATGCCACACATGACTTGGAGCTTGCAGCCATTATTCAAACATTGAATATGTGGAGGCATTATCTCATGGGAAAGAGATTTGAATTAAGAACATACCACAATGGTCTCAAGTATCTTTTTGAACAACCAACTTTGAATGCCATGCATACAAGATGGCTGGAATTTTTAAGTGAAAGCGACATTGAAATCAAGCATATCAAAGGAAAAGAAAATAAAATTTTCGATGCATTGAGTAGAAGAGTACATCTCATGCACGCTACAACTATCAGTATGCATCAGTCAGACTTGAAGAGAAATTTTTTAGATGATGTTGTTACATATCAACATTACCTACAGGTAAAGGAAATATTACAACAAGAAGATGTACAACAGAAAATGAAAGAGTATGAGATGAAGGAAGATGGATTACTTATGCATAAAAATAGAATTTGTGTTCCTATATCTGGAGAACTCAAGAATTTGGTATCAAAAGAAATGAATAATGTTCCATATCCTGGACATCTTGGTTACTAGAAAACAATTGCAATAGTAAGAAGCCAATTCTTTTGGCTGGGAATGAAAAATGATGTTGTTGATTACATTGCTAGATGTATGGAATGTCAAAGAGTGAAGTTTGAGCATAGGCACCCAACGGGTTTTCTACAGCCCTTACCAATTCCAGAGAAGAAATGGGAAGTGGTAACCATTGAATTTATAAAAAAATTTCCCAGAACAACAAGACAACATGATTCGATCATGGTAGTGGTTGATAAATTGACAAAGGCTGCTCATTTTGTTCCTGTAAAAACAACTCATACATTAGCTAATATTGTAGAAATTTACATGAAAGAGATTGCTACGTTGCATGGGATACCTAAGGCAATTGTCTCGGATAGAGATACATAATTTACTTCATATTTCTGGAGGGGATTATTTAAAGGATTTGGTACAAATCTGAACTTTAGCACAACATACCATCCATAGTCAAATGGGTAGACATAGAGAGTCAACCGAGTATTTGAAGACATGTTGAGGATGTATGTGATGGATAAGCCATCTAAGTGGGAAGAGTACTTGCACTTGGTTAAGTTTTCCTATAATAATGGGTATCAAGCTTCATTGAAAATGGGCCCATTTGAAGCTTTGTATGGCAGGAAATGAAATACTCCAGTAAGTTGGGACAACCCAATAGACATAGATTGTACTTGGGCCATAATTTATCAAGGATATGGAATACTATATGGTTAGGATTAAGAAGAATTTAATGGTAGCTCAAGATAGACAAAAAGTTTACGCAGATAAGAACAAGAAACCTAGAGAATTTAAAGTGGGGGAGCATGTGCTTTTAAAAGTGAAGCCCAAGAAGATCTCTTTGAAGTTGGGTAGTTGTACAAAGCTGACAGCCAGATTCTGTGGTCCATTTGAGATATTGGACAAAATAGGGCTAGTTGCATACATGCTTGCATTGCCTGCTTCCATGAATGTGCATAATGTGTTTCATGTCTCTTTGCTAAAAAAATGTACATGATCCTAACCATGTTATTGATTGGCATTTGATCCAGGTGGAGGCAGAGGAAGGCTTTTAGGTCCAGCTGATGTGAGTAGTGGACATAATGTTGAAATTACTAAGACAACTGAGGGGGGGGGGGTGAATTAGTTGTTACTGTGCTTAAACAATAATAAATCTATTAAACCATTCTTAATTTTTATTCAAGTGACCATCAATATTATACAACATATAGATGATATAAATAATGAGCATCAATCACACATAAGATATACACAGAAACAATTTTTCACGAGGAAACCCATAAAAGAAAAAAACCTCTTCTTCTTTGAAATGATAGGCAGTCTTTTAAGTTTTGTACATCATCTATAATTGAACACCAACTCAATGTGAGGCAACTACCTCTGTTTTACAAGCTCCAACTTGTTTGAGAGCACCAACTCTCTGGTTTCTCTAGCACCCACTACAAGGAAGCATCAACTCCCTTAATGTTCCAGCACCAACTTCCAGTTACACAGGCTCCAACCTGTATAACAGAGAACACTTGTTTTCCCTTGCACCACCCTACCACCCTGGTTTCTCTAGCTGCAACCAGATGGAAGCTACAACTCCCCGTGTTCAAGCTCCCACTTGAACCTCCGAGGACAATAGTCCTCCCTAGCACCTCCCAACCACCCTGGAATATAAATGAATAATTAAACAACCAACTACACAGATAAATCGATTCTTACCACTTCTTCTCTGTTCTATAAATCTGGTCTTCTTCTAACTGTTCTGCAATTCTTATTTTCTTTTGTCTGTTCTGCAATTCTGCTCTACTTCAACTTGTTCTGTCATTCTACTATGCTTCAAGTCTTTTCCTCATCTGTTACTCTTCTYTGAGTTTTATCTCACACTGCGCATCCTGTGATTTTCCCTTTCTTACAGTTTAATTCATTTTTCGTCCAGAACAACCAACCACACACAGTCTATATCTTTTTCTTTTATGCACCAMACCCACAACAGTTACACTTCGCATCTTCTTAGGCAAAAGAAAAACCATCTGAGCAACTGAAACACCAACCCATCAAGATTCATGAATCAATTTTTCTAACTGATTCGTAACTGATGAATTAACTGTGAGAGAGAACAATAGCCCTCCGATCATATTCAATTTTATCTACACCATTGAACAAACTTTATTAATCTTGCCTTTAAATCGGGTTTATGCATTTCGGCATTCCTGTGGCCAAGTGTCTCGACACTTCATGTCGCGATCTTTGAAACTCCGATACAGAGCTTTTCTATGCTAGCTCCTTCCTCTATATGACCATGGCCATGACCAAGCGCTTATGCATAAAGTGCTTTTCGCGAATTCACATTTCGTGAATCTGGAGATGAGGCATCTCGACTCTCCAAGTCGCGATCCCTGAAACCCCAAAATGGAGCTTATCTGAACTGACTCCTTCCCTTCTCGTGACCACCGATGGTGACCATAGGCTGTGCCAAAAGACGCTTCATATTTCGCGAGTTTATAAACTTCATCGAGTCTGATCGACGGTTGAAATCTCCATAGATCTGATGGTCCTGATCTTATCGCGATCTCGCATCTCGTGAGTTTCCACACCATGCTTCATTGACTCTAAGTCAACAACTTGTCCTCTGATTCGACGGTCCAGATTTGATCTTAATTCAATGGCTTAGATCATATAGCGATTTCGCATATCGCAATTTTGGCGTTCTTGTGGTTATGTTTCTTGCCTCTTCAAGTCGCGATTCACGAAACTCCGAAATGGAATTGGATCAATGGTCCAGATCACACCTTGATCTGATGGCTGCGATTAAATCATGATTTCGGTGGTTATGTTTCTTGCCTCTCCAAGTTACGATAGGCGAAGCTCTGAGATGGAGCTCAGATCAACGGTCCATGTTCTTGGTGATTCGACGGTCCTAATTTTTTCGCGATCTCACATATCGCTGTTCCTTAGATGGAGGTTCTCATCACTCCAAGTCGCGATAGGTGAGACTTTGAGATGGAGCTAGATCAATGGTCCAGAACAAACCTTGATCTGACGGCTAATATAGTTTCACGATTTCGCATATCGCGAATTCGAGAGGTTAGGGAACCCTGTTCCTTTGACTTTCCAGTCAGCGACATGATGATATTTCGCCTTGTGTCCTTCCTGAAGATGGGCGATCCTCCTTCTTTCGAGATTTTTTGAGCCCACTTATCCTTGCACTTTAATGAACATGCAGGTTCTCCCTGATCCAACGATGGTCGGAAGTTATGCTCAGATCTAACGCCTGAGATCTGTCCTCCTCTTCTGCGCATTCTTCTTGTCTATAATCAGATCTGATGGTCCTCCTTCTTTTTGGAATTAAAATGGGATCCAATGATAAGAAATGCTGCTTCTCCTCCCGAGCTTACTTTGTTCTTCTTACTCTGATTTTTCCATCGATGATTTGCCAACAATCCTCTACACTATCTCTTCTGATCTTATTCGAATCTTCTCTGCAAAATATTCTCATAATGCCCATTTATTACATACTTTCTGTACTCATGCCATCTTCATTGTTGTACTTTCCATCAATGACAAGCATGCACTGTCTGTTAAATATTTTCCAACATGCTCCCCCTTTAGCATTGATGACAACCACTGTAACTTTCCTAAAGAATCCTTGAAATCACATCCTGAAATAAATTACCACACTTTTCCCCCCTTTGATATCAATGTCAAGGAAGAAACACGCTCCCCCTAAGTTGTTGTAGTACATACTCCCCCTATCAGCTAGAAGCATCTTAGAAATACACCAGATATGCAATAAGTATTCCCCCTGACCAGGTGAACAAATTAGACAAAAGAAATTATAACCCCCAACTTTTGACGAAGATATCCAAAAGGGGTTGTTGCTAATGGTTTTGTAAATATAT
>ML777774.1:152348-166226 GCA_009831015.1 Picea engelmannii
ATTTGAAGGTGCTTGCCCAGGTTGTTGTAAACATGCAAGGGGAGAAATCAGAAACACATTGAATTTTTGTTTAAATCGCATTTTGGAGGTGAAAGCCCATTTTTGGCTCAAACAGAACTTTCACCAGCGCAAAGCGATATTTTATACCCGTTAGCTGGTGAAAGGCAGCGCTTTCACCAGCTAACCAGCGAAATATAAAACGAGTTAGCTGTTGAAAGATGAAAAAGCATTTTTGAAGCCAAGGACAAAACATGTGAAATTTTACAAATTATAAAGAGGGTCCAGAGTATCACAGGGATATCRGATCRCATGCAAAAGACTCAGCATCAGAGGTTCGAGAGAATTTTGGAAACCACATGCAAAACAATTTTCCTCAAAGATCGACTATGAACGTTGAAGAAATCCACCTGTCAAGTCAGGTGTCCTGCCATGTTTCATTACATTGCAGATTCCAGGAGCTGAAGGATATAGATGGCGAATCTTTGAGATTGGAGACAATCCGAATGATGGTTTAGTTGTTAAATCTTTATTATCAAGTTGTTTAGTTACATTTGAATTGCTATTTTTAAACACAGATCCATGTTTTTAGGATCTGTAAAACTGATTGTAAGAGGCTATAAATTCCTATTTTTGCTAAGAGACAGGGGTTCAAACTGGGAGATATTTTATGCCATTGTATAGACTCTTTTTGCAGAAATAAAGTTCAGTTTCCTTTCGTTTACAATATCAGAATTGTTCATCTTTCATTTCCTGTACTTTGTTTCAGTTTATTTTAGTTCATAAATACTGTTATCTCTTTATTGAGCTCATAGGCTTGAAATTAAAGGATTTCTCTCTGTCTTGTATTGAGCCCTACAATCACTTGTATTGGAAATCAAGAATAGTATTCTCCATCCTCTCTTTCAATTATTTGATCTGATTATTGTTCCCTGAAAGCACTGTATCTTTAGATGTGTGATAAGTTGTTTCTTACATAAATCATTAAAGACCCCATTGTCCCAAACACATAAAAACCATTTTTTCTAAGTTACCAAGCATCCTTAGCCTACAACCCTAAGGAGTTTCTTGGAGTGATAACATGCCCTACAAGAAGGGATTCCTTAAAGGAAAGAACCTTCACCAACAAGATCAATTTTAACTTGAACAAAATAATTAAAACCCTTGCCAAGGAACCAAGGAAAAACAAGACAAGATATTGATCACTTATTCAAGCTAATTGTTAGGAAGGCATGGAAAAAAAAACATAACTCTACATTTGGATTCTTTGCATTAACATGAAACCTTCTTAAACACACATTTTGATGACTTTTGATTTTATCTTCCAAATGATTCTTCCTATCACCTACAATTTTTCATATTTTTCCTAAATACTATATATAATATTATTTACAAACTACCATAATCACGAGGATTAGGCATCCAACATCCCCCCACTTAATCCAAATGTTTTTTTGCGATTCCAAGCATCATTCTGAACTTTTCAAACTTTTTTTTTCCAACCACTTTGGTGAAGATGTACGCATTTTGCTCATTTGTGGAACAATGTCTCAAGTGAATAGTCTTGGCCTCCAGATGATATCGAATCAGATGGTAATTTGTGTTGATGTGTTTGGTTTGATCATGGAATTTGGGATTCTTGGTCAACTCGATTTCAGAAGTATTGTCAACCAAAAGAGGAATATAATTCACCTGTTTCTCTTGCAAATATTCAAGTATTTTCTTGAACCACACAATCTCCTTTGTTGCTTTTGTAGCTACCACATATTATACCTCTATTGTGGAATATGATGGAACTGACTATTTGTGTGATCTCCAGGATACAATTGTTGATCCAAGACTCATGAGATATCCTGAAGTTGACACTCTGGTTTCTTTATCCTCAACAAAGTATGAATCAAAGTATCTAATCACGTTGAAGTCATCCACCTTAGATTACTTAAGTCCAAAATCTCGAGTTCTCTTCAAGTATTTTAGAACTCTTTTTGCGACAACCCAATGTCCTTCACAATTTTTTTGCATGAACCTGGAAAGAATCCTAGCAATGAATGAAATATCTGGTCTAGTGGTGGTAAGGTAGATAATACTTCACACAAATTGTATCTAATTGGTTGCATCCTCAAATTCATTCCATTATTTCGATGTGAGCTTCAAATTCTATTCCATTGGAGTAGAGACAAGGTTACACTCAACCATGCCAAACTTGTTCAACAATTCTCCAATATACTTCTTTTGGGAGATGAATACGTACTTTGGATTTTGAATCACTTAAGAGCCCAAGTAGTAATTAATATGTACCAAATATATCATCTCAAAGTCTTTCTTCAACTTTTTCTTTATGGACGCAATATAGATTTCATTGGTCCTTGTTATCAACAAATCATCTAAATACACTACAAGATATACACCAATTTTTCCAACTTTCTTGACAAACAAAGTTGTATAATCAATATTGAAGTGCTTGAAATTCAATTTCAAAAGATGCTTAATTATTTGTTAACACCAGGCTTGTGGTGTTTTTTTTTGGGCCATATAAGGATTTGATGAGCTTGCATACTTTTTGTTTTTCTCCCTTCACAACCAAACCTTATGGTTGAGACATGAAGACATTCTCTCTCAAGTCTCCTTTCAAGAAAACAATATTCACATCCATTTGATGAACTTTCCATCCAATATATTCTTCCAAGGAAAGTAGAGTACAAATGGTAGACAATTTTGTTGTGGGGGAAAAAGTCTCCTCATAATAAATACCTTATTTCTATGCAAATACTTTTGTCGAACCTCACTTTGTGTTTGTCAAGGGAGCCATCTAATTTGTACTTGTTCTTGAATACTCACTTGTGGCCAATTGGTTTGGTTCTGAATGGAGGGTCCAACAACTTCCAAGTCCCATTCTTGATTATAACATCATACTCCTAGGCATGGATTCTTTCCACTCATAATGAGAAATTGATTATTCAAAGGAAGTTGGTTCAAAGTTAGTAGATAAATTCAAATCAAAATCATATGAAACATCCATATCATCTACATCACACGAATTTGAATTATCTACATCACCTCCATTTTGTCTGATTGAAGTTTTGGTTTCTATCTTTCTGACCTCATCAAGATGAACACTTTCAAGTGTCTTTATGAGCCATTTTGGTGTACCTTTTTGAGATGGTCCAGGTTGCTCAGTTGATTGATATGGCATTTAATTCTCATCAAGGGTCAACCTTTCAATATTTTCAATCACATTATCCAAATCAACTTTAGGTTCCGATGAAGTGGATGGAACTTCTTCACAATGGGGAGATGGTGATTCAAAAGGATATTCCAGATATTGATACAATATAGGGATCCCCCCTTCAAGATGTGAAATCTAATCATCAAATTCATGATATGTCTTTATATGAGTGAATTTATCCAGATGATCAAGTTGTCTCTCAATATTTTTTTCATTCTTGGAGGATTCAAGAAAACTTACATATCCGGAAAGAAAAAATTTCTTGTTTACCTCATCATAAAGATGATATGCCTTGGTGGTATTTGAGTACCCCAAGAAGAATCGCTTCTGACTCCTTTCATCCATCATGGTTATTTTCTCCTTAGGAATTAAGGCATAGTATGTTGAACCAAATACCCTGAGATGCCTCACCGAAGGAATGCAACCATGCCACATTTCATAAGGAGTCTTATTTTGAAGAGCATGAGATGGACACATGTTTGTCACATAAACTGCACAAAAAACTACATCGACCCAAAACATCATTTTTACATTTTTGAAAAACATCATGGAATGAACCGTGTCTAGGAGAGTCATGTTCATTCTTCCAGCTACACCATTTTTTGAGGATTGTATGGAATTGTGGTTTGATGTTTGATCCCATGTTAATGAAGATAGTTTTCAAATTTGTTATATTTATATTCTCTTCCATTATCAATATGAAGAGAGAAAATATGAGATTGAGCTTCATTTTGGATCCATACATGAAAATTTTTAAAAGTTTCAAAATTTTGTGATTTATCTTTTAACAAGTACCCCAACACATATTGGTGTAATCATCAATAAAAGACATGATATATTTATTTCCATTAGCATATGGAACAAGCAATAAAAAACATGATATATTTGCTTCCATTAGCATATGGAACATGCATGGGACCACACAAATCAAAATGTATCAGTCCATTTTTTCTACTTGAAGTGGAAGTAGAATCATGAAATGCTTGTTTGCTATGTTTTCCAAGGATACAATCATTACATTGCTTCAAATTCCTAGGAATAGTAGGAAAACCATAAACACCATTCTTTTTCAACAAACGAAGGCTGTCATAATTAATGTGACCAAATCTAGCATTCCACAAGAGACTAGATGACATTGCACCTTCATTGTGATGAGAGAGGTATGCATAATTTTTTACATAAGCAGATATTCATTTCAACTACAACAATCTTTCATATTCTACTACGGTAATGACGACCATGTTGTCAGAATCCTTCCTTATTTCAACTTTTCCACCGAAGATATGAAAAGAGTGGCCTTGCTATCAAATGGGAGCAAGAGACAACAAGTTCCTTCGTAGATCTGGTAGATAAAGCACATCATATAGAAGAAAATCCAGGAGTCCAGTGATCCAAAAATCCTTAGACACCACTTATTTCTTACATATATACATGCAATATCTAACTTGATCTAGAATAATTCATTGATTGTATTGGGGTGGTTTGCAGAATTCTGATGATGTGCTTTTTACCCAAAAAATCATAAACTGATGATTAACTTAACTTATTAGTGATATGACACAACAAAAAATAAAATAACTCAAATTACATACTTTTGTTTCATCTTTAAGTTCCCTTCAATCCAATGAAAATTTCTTTCTCCATCTCAAAATACCAAAATCCAATGTAAAATGACTCACATATGATAATTTAATGGATGCTCTTAAATTAAATTACTCAAAACAAGATAATAACTTCACCATTGAAATCCTTGCGAAATTATGAGAATTTTGACTATAAAGTCAAACAATTTCCAAACTGGCTCAATTTTATGCTCTCTCACATGCAAAACAATGCATTAAATGCCCATTAATAGAAAATTGAGCAAATAGTTTTAAAAATGACCTCAAATCACAAAACATACTTCATATTCACGATCCTTGTGAAAAATCAAGCAAAATTGATACAAAATACTTGAAATTTTGTCAAGGTTCCA
This sequence comes from Picea engelmannii, assembly GCA_009831015.1. NCBI lineage: Eukaryota > Viridiplantae > Streptophyta > Pinopsida > Pinales > Pinaceae > Picea > Picea engelmannii. The sequence continues at coordinate 157,547 of ML777774.1, forward strand.
TTTGGCACGCTTTATGGTGCACCACAAAACTTAACTTGTACTTGCACGTACTTCAATGCATATGTACTACCTCAAAATTCATGCCCTATATTGGATTCTATGAACCTCGAGATATGTGCATAGGGATGTGTGTTGGATTGTTGGGATCCGGCCCAATATATAGGGAGCGACCTCCAACCTCCACCTGAATGTTAATGCAACTTAATTACTATATTCGAAGGTATCTCCGTAACAAACAAATTGTTTGGCAGATTGGTTAAAACCTTCCACTAAAATAGTGGAGGTCAGGGGTTCCATTCCTCCCAACCTTCTCATTCGTTGGAATATATTTGTTTGGTGCGTTTTACACACACACACACACACACACACACACACACACACACACACACACACACACACACACATATTATATATTTTACTATATACTATATATATCATAACAAACTCTCGCGTGAATTTGGTGGTTGCATATGGAAAATACCATATTCTATAGTTTTAAACTGTCACATATGTTAAGCTCCTCCATGACTATGACATGGTTATGTGGTATGGTATACAACCAAGTGCTAAGGGTCGAGGGCTTAGGCTCTCGACCCTTTAGCCACCCATTTGAACCTTAGTTTAAATTCAAATACATTTAAACGTATAGTATGATTAGGGGGTTCCATTCCTCCCAACCTTCTCATTCGTTGGAATATATTTGTTTGGCGCATTATATATATATATATATATATATATAGTATATAGTATATAGTTTACTATATACTATATATATCATAACAAACTCGCGTGAATTTGGTGGTTTCATATGGCATATACCATATGATATAGTTTTAAATTGTCACATATGTTAAGCTCCTCCATGACTATGACATGGTTATGTGGTATGGTATACAACCAAGGGCTAAGAGTCGAGGGCTTCAGCCCTTGACCCTTTAACCACCCATTTGAACCTTAGTTTAAATTCAAATACATTTAAACATATAGTATGGTTAAAAAACATGTTAGGGTGCGTTGGTAATGGGGATTGTGTTAAGGATTTGGGTGGTCACGTGTTTGACCCCTATCGACTCCCAAATATTTTACATAACCATACCAATATTGGCTAATGGGTGGTTTCCACGTGGCAACCTCTCATTGGCTCATACATGCCATGTGTCGGTGTATGACTGGGCCACTTGGAGGTACGACTACCTAGTCAGCTGCTGACAAACCTTGCCACGTCACCTGCCAACTAATGATATGCCACATCATCTTCTGTACAAACATGTGCTACGTGTCACTACTGACATCATCTTGTACTATGATGACATCACCCTTTGACATTTGACTTTTCGTATTTGACCCGAACTTTGACCGCTTATAACTTTTGCATACGAACTCCGTTTGACGTATTGTTTGCACTGTTGGAAAGCTAACGATGAGCTCTACATAATGATTCCATTTTTAGGATGATTTGAGATAGTTTAATGTTGAAAATTTATGGATTCCCTATGACTGTTGTGAGCGTTCTGGATCCTCCTGGATCTCTGTGAGCATTCCTTAGATCCTCCTAGATCACACTTTCCCACTTGTTGCTCCTGAGATTGATTCTAAGGCTCAAAGAATAATATCAGGCATCAAAGGTTTTAAATGAAATGTTTTATGAGTGATTTTTATACCTTCAGTTTTATGAGAAATAATCTTAAAATGAAATTAATGATAAGACAATACATAGGTTATATCTCGTTATCTGAGTCACAATTATAATGTCAAATGATGTAGAAATATTTACAAAACTGTTAAAACAAAGTCAGGTATCAATTACAGGTAAGTCTCACCTTGTTTACAGTAGAAGAACAATAGAAGATGCACCCTTGAACAAGATATAATAATGCATTAATTCACACAGATCACAGGTGTTGCGCCTCTTTCGTCACCTTGGTGAGCAAAATAGAGGTGCTTGCAAGCTCAGTTGGGTCTGCTGAGCAGGACAACTGCAAGGAAAAGAGTTAGGGAAAGAAAATAAAAACTACAATTAAGAATTAAACTAAGAAATGCAATAACAACTAAATTCATGAGCATAGGGACATAGAAACAAAAAGAACCATAAGACCCATGTCACCGATGTTGAGGCTGATCTATTAGTGAAACAATACACCAAGAAGAAAGGGGACTATGAGTCCCTTCTTCCTCCAAGGGAGGGCTCTTGGACCCCCACTAGCTAGCTCTTCTTACAACAAAAGAAAAATGGAAAATGATGAAATAACTCTTTACAAATCCACTCAATGGGTGAGATGGATTGTCCAATGCAATGGTGCAAATATGCTCTTGACAAGGATGGAGTCCTCAAGAGAATAGAGGCAGCATACCATTACTTTGAATTCCTTGAAAAATGAGGTGCATCCATGGCCTTTTTATAGCATTCCTTTGGGCTATTGTTTAACTGCTTTGTAGTGTGAAAAGAGGCCAATTAGGGCATTCTTAGGTCTTTGACCAGCCCTCCAGTCGGATCCAGTCCAGATTTGAGGGTCAAATCGGCTTGGGAGCTGAACCATAAGTGGGTGGGAGGCCAACCACTCTCATTAATGTGCCGTTTAGCAGGTGCGTGTATTTTTGCGATAACAGTCGCGCATCGTGCACATGTGCGCGATTTCTGCGTCCCTATTTCGCGCATGTGCGCACGTGCCCAATGTTTGCATAGCACTCTTCAATTTTTCACTACTTTGTATAGTTTTTGACCTTTTTATGAATGCTTTGGTATTAATTCAGGTCCATGTATGACTTCATCACTGTTTGACGATGCTGAGTTCTTGTAACCATGTGCAGACGAAATTTCAGTGATAACAGATGCCCCCTGATGGATGAGGTTAGGAGCATACGTATAGCCGAAATCCATCAATGTTTCTTTTACGGAGAATGTTGTTGTAAGAGAGAGAAATAGTGGGATCGTCCAGAGCAATCCGTTGGAGGGAAAAAGGAATCGGTAGGACCCGACCATCCATGAGGTGTGTAAAATAGAAAACTGTGTACAAACGAGGCAGGCATGCCCCATGCTCATGTCATGTAACTCTGAAAAAAGATGACTGAAGTGTTGGTGTAGACAACTGCAGCGCCCTCGGGGGTGGTCGTGATAAAGGCAGAAGACAATTCTACAGATGAACGTACTCTGAATAGTAGGCAGTGATTGGAGTAATAAGTATCACCGACTATGTGGGCATTGATAGCCCAGCCAAGTTCAGAGGTCTTCGGAAAATGAAAGAACTAACTGCAATAGTCGCAAAGTAAGACCCACTGTAACATGAGAAAGTGTTGGCATCGAATGTTATGGGGGTCAACGACAGTAGGGAGCAATGGTGTTTCACCCTGTGCCATCCAAGATTGCTCATTGAGTGGATAATGAGAATCAAGATACTGTCACCCTTCTGGAAAACTGTGCTGATGTCGACAAAAAGGGGGACGCGACTCCCAGAAGAAAATGGCTTCGCGAAATCTACTAAGGTGAGGAAGTGTCGGAGGTACATGGACAAAGTCAAGATGTGGGAAGACTCAAGATTGCCCTTGGTTGGAGTATGTGTGAGAGAAAATTGGCCACAACCGTTCAACGAGGTCGAGTGTCAGGGGGACGACAAGACTGGGGATAAGTTGTGCCAAAGGCGGGACAAGGTGAACAAATTCAGAGGGCAGAGGTAAGTGGCCTGTGGGGTACTCTGAATATATGGATGATGCCGGCAAGGGGAGATGATAAGTAGTGCTCCAACCAAGGGTGACATGGGTTGCGGTTGGCTAAAAAGAGGGAAGAAGGTCGCCAAAGGTGACGACAAAAAGATAATGTAATGACTGTAAATAAAGGCGTTTGTACAATAAATAACGAATAATTGGGGGGAAGTGTACAAATACAGAAACGGGTGCCCGAGTGTGATATGGGTGGCCCGTGTAGGGCATAATTTTCCCGGAGAACTTATGAAGGGTGGGGGCCCCATTGGTGGGTTTCTGTATGAGGTAAGTGAAATGAAGGGAAATTTGCAGATGGACAAACTGATTGTGGATGCAATGGAGGGTTCATGATACTGCATAGGTGCAATAAAAAAATAGAACCATGGAGAGATAATCTGGGAGTCCGTTGGGAAAGCTAGCAAAATGAGGAGAAGGAGTATGTGGTTGATTCGCAACATGATGTAAGACTACCAGGACTCCCATCCCTAAAGGGTTTTGAAAAACAACATGAGTGTCAGAAGTGCAAAAGGGTGCTATGAATGGGACAACTCATGTGGGTAAGAGTGCTACCGGGTGACAGTACCGAAGATGCAAATGGATGTGTGGGTACTGCAGAGTCGGAAATGGGGATCCTAGAGGCAAATGTCAGAGGGTGTGACTGGAAATGTAAGTGAGAGTCAGAGGGAATGAATACATGCCAGTGCTGAGTATATACCTGAAGGGGTTGTGTCAATGTATGATGATCCAATACCTGCACACATGAAAACCAAATACCCGACGTGAACAATATCTGAAGAGAATCAAAGATATGAGCATGTATTTGATAAATGTGAGTATGTGCATGCGTACTTGAGTGTGTCATGGGAAGATGCTCCTCCGAGAAAACATGAAAATGATCACCAGATGGAAATGTTTGTATAAGAGGCCGAAGGTGGTTCGAAAGACAGAGCTTATGGGCTCCTTTACCAAAAAATGAAACTGGGAAAAAGGGCTTAGATATGGACGGTGGGTCCATAATTCCATCCCATTGTTACTGACACTATGGATGATCGGGCGAGAATTTGGGGGGAGGACATGTACTTCCCCTTTGCTTGAGGATTGATGAAGAAGTATAATGAATCACATTCACAGGAGCATTGGTACGAAGTGTCGGAGGAAACTCAGGAAGATATGTGTGGCGTGCTGCGACTAATGTGTGGTGGACGTATGGGATAGATGGCAATGGTGTGTATAATGGCCATAATTTGAACATATGGCGCAAGCGAATTTGGTTCGTAGCCCTTTGCTACTTGAGTTAGGGGAGGTAGTGGCAGTACTTGCTATAGTGGCGAGCGGTGATGGTGTTGGATTGAGTGGAATTAGGTTTTGTAACTCAGGTAGAGATGGGAATTTGTGGGTTGGGTGTCCATATTTCTCACATAGCGCGCAAGGAGGTTGGATGCGGGGGGGGGGGGATTGGAGCTGTGGGCTCCTTCTTCTGTCGCCTGCCCCCAATTGTGGCAGGGAGGTTAGCAAGTGGGGGTGTAGAGAGTATGGTGGGAGTAAGTATGGGAATCGTCCTTGGGATTCCGTCCATTTGGGGGGGAAGGGATGGTTGAGGAACCATCTCTGGTGGATGTAAATACCAAACTGGAATTGCCAACACCATATTAGGGAGAGTAAGCATTGTGGCTACTTGGAAAGTGTGTATGCCTAGTGGAGGGTAAAAGAAGGGGGTTTGAGTAATGGCTTGGGGAACTGTCTCCCAACCTGGGATATGACCTTGGGGAGAAGTGAACTCGTGAACTGGTGGAGTTGACGAGTTCGCAGGAGGCTCATGAGGGGGGAGCTCTGCGACTAGTGGGACGTCAGATATGATAGAAGCCTTCCTAGGAGGAAGGGTATCCTCCATGTTAGTTCCTTTAGAGGAAACGACACACACTTGTGCTGAAAAATATGGGTTTAGGAATGGTGGGGTGCCCTGACAAGTGCCCAACATGGGTGGGTCTTGGAATAATCTAGGGCCATTGTTGGCAACTGGAAAATCATTCGGGCTAACATGAACAAGGGGGAGGATGTTATCGATGTTGGTGGAATGGTTAGACTCGTAATGTGTAAGTTGTTCGATGGTGACGATCTTCCCATTATGGGGGAACATCATCATACGAAACACAGAAGAGGTGACCACCTTCATAGCATACATGTAGTTGCGTCCGAACATGATATTGTAATCAAGCTGGGCATCGATAACTTCAATGTCAATGAGGATGGTTTTCCCCCAAGTTCTATGGGGACATTTTGACAAAGCCCGGTGGAAGATGTTGGTCGACCGTCATAAGCTCGAAGGGTGATGGTAGAGGGTACTAGCTCAGGGGAGCCAATTTTCTACCATACGACTTTAGACATGATGCAGGTGGATGCACCTTCATCGATGATACACCGATAAACTGTGGTGTTCCAGATCTTTATTGGTATCTGGAAGGCTACTTGGGTGGGAAGACGTGGTTCTCCGTTATCTGAATCAAATGTGATCAGCTGGGTGTCAGCTGTGTCGATTTCCCCCAAGGCAGAAAGCAAGGATTTTCTCTGTGATGGGCAGGTTTGGAGGACCTCCAACACATATATGGCTGCAGGAGACTGGGCAAAGTCATCAACCAAACTATAATTATGAGTAGCCTTAGCATGAGGGTTATGTACATTCCGTCGTAAAGGCATACCATATTGATGACTGCAAGTTTGCAGAAGGATTTCTTCACTGGTGAGGAAGATACTGCGATCAACTGAATCCCTAGGTTGAGTGGCACCTGGGGTGGCATATTTCCCCATTTGTGGTGGGGTAGGGTTGATCATTTGTTGGGTAGTCATCACACCTTGGTATGGAATGGGGTGCTGCAGTGCGGCTGGGGGGGGGTTGTTGCACGTATTGTTGTGGGGCCTGCTGAGGGGCAGATGGTGTCGGAGGGCCCTGTGAGTGCATGGATGCCCTCATCCGTTGGAGGTCAGGAATTTGGGGGCAATGATGAGTATAATGTCCATACTCATTACATATAGCACATGGGAAGTTAGTTCGAATATTGTTGTTCTTCCCTTGGCGTGGTATATTAGTATTAATGCCCCCTTGGGGGTCTTGGTATCCTTGGTTCTGGTTGCCCCCAGTGGATTGGTTCTGCTGGGGTTGATTCCCACCTTGACCTGGGTTGTTGTTATTCCTGTTCCATCCTTTATTCTTGGCATTGTTCGACGGATGGGTTGGATTGGCCGTATTCAGCTGTCCAAAATTTTGGTATTGTTGAACGGCAGAGGGTTGAACAAAATTTACCCCCGCACGAGGATGTGGGGGAGCCATGGGTTGTGGAGGACTAGGAAATGGGAAGTACGGATTCTGTGGTGGTAACGATCCATACGGTACATAGGAAGGCGTAGTTCTTTCGCTAGTACTATAAGCTGAGGTAGAGGGAGTACCATAGTTTGTTTGAATAGGTGGATGTATGGGGGGTGTCGACGGTGGTCCACTGATGGGTGGAGGGATAGCAATAGGGTATGGTTGTTGATAAGGGGGTGGGGGGTAATAAGAAGTGCCCCCGTATGCCAGTGGGTATTGAGGTGTTCCATACATCGGTGGTGGTTGGGGTTGTGGGCCGTGCTGAGTGGTGGCACCAATCAGTTCATCTGCTGAGTGAGACATCCCAGGTTTGTCTTGGCCAAATGGCACAGGTTTTGGAAGATCAGGAAGTACAGTGTATAAGTACCCTAACTGTGCATAGATGAGGTCATACTGTTGGGTCTTACTGATGGCTTCCTCTTCAGATTGAGGGAAGGTGAAGCTACATCCTTACCGAGGAGAGAGACAAGTGATCTAAGAAACTAGTCGAGACACTGTTGATTGGTGGTTCTGCTTTGCACAAACTACGTCGCCTACGCCACTCGTGAATGTGGTCAGCGATATGTGTGGCTGAGGTTTGTTTGAAATTAGAAAGTAGTTCTAGACCATTGTCATGGCAGATTGGCAATTAGAAGAAGGTCAAGAATGCTTTGGCCAAGGACTCAAAAGTTGCGTGGGACCCTGATTTTTCTTCGACATACCATTTGGCCGATGGGCCAGTGAGTGTGCATTGAAATAATCGTAGTCTGATTGAATCATCCATAATGCTATTGGAGGAGCACCATAGGTGAAAGGTCATGACATGGTTGGCAGGGTCATCACCTGCCTTTCCTTCAAAATTTGGTATGTCCAAAGGTAGTTTGGTTGGCATTGCAGCCCATGTGGGATCATGCAATATAGGATCATTGGTGAGTTTGCTGAGATCCGATATGTTGAGAGAGGCCAAATATGACATCTGCAGTGGGGGGGGAGGATTAGCTCCAGCCATGGTGTGTTGTGATCCTGACCCTTGAGGGGGGCTAGGTGGGTTGGTGCTTCCTCCTTGAGAGGAAGTGGGTCCTCCGCTTCCGTGTAACGGAGAGCGAGTGAACAGATGACCTTGGGAAGAGGACCCAAGTAATGTAGAACCAATCAAAGTTGACCCTAAAACAATAGCACTCATAGGAGTGTGTGAAGGAGGTTCCGATGAGTGGGCAAGACCAGACACTCCCCCTAAGATAGGAGGGAGGTTTAGCAAGCGTCGTGAATGACGGGGGTTCTATGGTTCCCCTATGATGTCCGACTAGCTACGTGAATGTGTGCAAAGAGTGGTGAGAGTAATATAGAAACAAGAGCCTTTGCGTTGAATGTTTACACAATATATATATCCAAATCAAACTATAATCAGATGTGCATCATACATAAAATGTTTTGAAAAAGAAGCATATATATGGGTAAGTGGGTTTTGTCCACGTGGGGAATTAAAAGAAAACAAATTCTAGTGTCCTAGAAGATGTAACGTCCTTCCTCTCAAATAGCACTGGACCTTCCAATAGTACTCAACAGTGGGGTCTGAAGTCACTGGAAGAGAAACTAGTGAAGGATGAAATAATTGGTTATAATGAGGGGTAAAGGGGGCATATC
>ML777774.1:166898-203316 GCA_009831015.1 Picea engelmannii
AAAAATGATTTCCAACTTATCTTGTGAGTCAAAACAAGCCATCCATGTGGCAAAAAACAAAGAAGGGAAATTGATTTTATCCTCCTAAGTGCCTATGTGTTTTTGACTAACCCCTTTATATGATGAGGGGACTAAGTGTGGTGTAGCTTTAAAACATGCTTGAAATAATTTTTAAGAAGACAACTGGCCTTCCCCACATTTCAACAACTTTACAAGGTGAATTTTTGCACAGATGCACGGGTCTCAGTGGAGACAGAGGCGCACAGAGCGCATGCGCACAAATAGAGACAAGTCAACAGGCGCATGTGCGCATAAAAGAACTGTGAATCAGGCGCATGTGCGCACGATGTGCGTCTGTGGGCCTAAAAACCCGTGCATATATGACACACAGCCGAGAATGAAAAATCCGAATGGATTTCTCTCAATTCAACTTGGAATTGGCTGGTTGGTAGGTCGTCTTAGGCCGGTTAGTGTACCTGCAAGTTAAACAAACTAAAAGAAGAGCAAGAAAAACCCAAATGGGGTAGGAAATTGATACCTTTCCCCAATGGAGTCGCCAATCTGTTGCGCCTCTTTCATCACCTTGGTGAGCAAAATAGAGGTGCTTGTAAGCTCAGTTGGGTCTGCTGAGCAGGACAGATACAAGGAAAAGAGTTAGGGAAAGAAAATAAAAACTACAATTAAGAATTAAACTAAGAAATGCAATAACAACTAAATTCATGAGCATAGGGACATAGAAATAAAAAGAACCATAAGACCCATGTCACCAATGTTGAGGCTGATCTATTAGTGAAACAATACACCAAGAAGAAAGGGGACTATGAGTCCCTTCTTCCTCCAAGGGAGGGCTCTTGGACCCCCACTAGCTATCTCTTCTTACAACAAAAGAAAAATGGAAAATGATGAAAGAACTCTTTACAAATCCACTCAATGGGTGAGATGGATTGTCCAATGCAATGGTGCAAATATGCTCTTGACAAGGATGGAGTCCTCAAGAGAATAGAGGAAGCATAACATTACTTTGAATTCCTTGAAACATGAGGTGCATCCATGGCCTTTTTATAGCATTCCTTTGGGCTATTGTTTAACTGCTTTGTAGTGTGAAAAGAGGCCAATTAGGGCATTCCTAGGTCTTTGACCAGCCCTCCAGTCGGATCCAGTCCAGATTTGAGGGTCAAATTGGCTTGGGAGATGAACCATAAGTGGGTGGGAGGCCGACCACTCTCATAAATGCGCCGTTTAGAAGGTGCGCGGATGTTTGCGATAACAGTCGTGCATCGTGCGTGATTTCTGCATTCCTGTTTCGCGCATGTGCGCACGCGCCCAATGTTTGCATAACGCTCTTCAATTTTTCACTACTTTGTATAGTTTTTGACCTTTTTATGAATGCTTTGGTATTAATTCAGGTCTATGGATGACTTCATCACTGTTTGATGATGCTGAGTTCTTGTAACCATGTGCGGACAAAATTTCAGTGATAACAACAGGTCTTGTTTTACTCACAGTAATGACAGAGGAAAAGTTGTTACTGAATGAACCACTGATATATTATGATCACAGTAGATGTAGTACTAAATTGCAATCAATCACTCTTCAAGAATTACAGAAATAAATTCAGAGAAATGGAAACACAGAGGGAACACATAACTCAAATTGAACGAAACTTAGAATCTCTATCTACACTTGTATTAATATTCAAAAGAGTTTCTCTTTTACATTCGGCAAGAAGTAGCCTGGAATAGATCTAAAATCTATCTATTTATACAAAATTTGTTACAACTGAAAACCATTGGACTTGCCACAATATATGACTAACAATATAATACATCCGAATAAAATAACAACATGCAAATATTTTTGAGTTTTGCTGGCGTTTCCTCTATCTCTTCGTTTGCTTGTAGATGCACTCGTTTTCCTTTGATCTTTAATCCGGGTACACATGTCTATTAAGGCCACCACAATCATTTGGATTATTGTCTTTGCCATTTGATCCTGTTGCCATCTGTCCCTTCGATTGCGTTCACTGGGATAAAGAATTGCAGTTGAAGAAATGGGGGGCGGGGGGATAATTAGATGAATAGCTCAACTTGGCTCATTATGGGATGACTAACGATTATAGGGAAGAATAACTGTTCACGAAAAGGATGATGGGGGAACAAGTGTCCAATAAGGATGTGGGATGCAAGAATGTGGGTGGTAGGGATAGACGAGGTAAGTGATGGTTGGAGGGTGAAAGTTAGAGTGGGTGGAGAAAGTGAACATTGTGCATGCCTTTTCATTTGCTCCCAATTACACTTGATTTTCCCTATTCAATGCATTGGGTGCACCTATCCATCAATTCTACCACGAATCTTGAAGGCTCAATCCTTTCATTTAATTCAAAGGAAAACATCTTCTTCTGTATTTGTGGCAGCTTCTCATGGATCTTGTTCACTTCTTGGACTGTGACCTGATATAGAGAACTTGGATTAATCAACCATTCATTGATTTTAAGTAAATCAATCTGGCTCATCTATTGGATGGTCGTCTGAGTATTTTCCTTGTTATTTCTGGAGATTTTCTAGTTCATTTCTATCTCAATATGCCCCAATGCTTCCGAGATATTACTCCCTTCAAATTCAATCAACTTTTTATTTATTGAAGATAATGCCTCTAGGCAAGCCTCTTTTACATATCTGGCAAGTTTCTTGCCTTCTAGATTTGTTTCCTAGTCTTTTACGACCACTTCGCCTCTTACTTGTTCAGAATGAGAGAGAAGGGTAGGACTAGGGGCATTATCTTTCTGCTTCCATATGAGAACCTATTGAAACTTAGACCGGGCTGCACAAGCCTATTTTTCCTTGACATAAATATTTTTTATAGAAAGGTCTACTGCCAGATAGCATTTCTTAATAGCATCAAATTTTTGATAGAGTTCTTGCTGGGCAATTTCCAGCCTCTCATTGATTTCTGGTGCTTGTGTTTTGAAGGCAACAATATCTATTGTTGTGTTCTCTGTTAGGGTCAATCTGGCCTGCAGTTGCTCAATCACATTGTCATGCTGAGTGATCAATCCTTTTCTGGTCTATGAACTATGGTAGAGAAGCTCAAGGTTATCCTGTAACTGCTTAATTTGATGTTGATGACTAGCTCTAATTTGCTCAATGTCCTGGTTCATCCTATTTCTAACAGTTTTCTTTGTGTTATATATCTCATTCTGCAATTGCTCTACCAAGAGGCATTTCTTCCGCAGTTGTTTGGTTAAATTTCCCACTGACCATTGATTGGCAGTGGCAAAATCCCCTAGCGAACCTGCAACTTCTTTTTCAAACTCAGGACCATCTTGGTCTTTCCCATCATACACCAATCTTTTACTCTTAGTGATTACTCCATCCTTTTGGTGAGATTCTCTTTTCACGATAGCTTTTCGTTTCTTGCTGAAAAATAAATCTGAGGGAGGCATCTCTTCATGCAATATAGGGGTAATATCACCTACAAAAGTGAGTTCGAAACTAGGATTTATGAATATGGTCTGTAAAGGGGTTAATGATGCAATGGTAGAAGTAATTTTCGTGGAATGTTGTTGTCCTTTTGTATTTGGGGTGCCAACAGAAGTAGCCGATGTTGAATGAGGAACAACTTGTCCTGAATTCATGAAAGCTTCGAACTGAGCTAACACTTGTGGATCATTCAGTCCTGACAGTGATGTTCTTATTTCATGAAATAATACTTCTGGGATTTTCAGGACTTCTTCAACTTTGTTCGTAGTGGAGGAACTTGGCTCAGATTCTGTAGGTCTAACTTCCTATGAAGGAGGCGTGGGTTTTGAATCTCCTTGCAATATCTTTGGTAAACTGTTTCATCTATGTTTTTGAAAGATGAGGAAACCAACTTATTAGCCAGGAGGCAGAGTCTGGAATATGCTTCGGACTTCCTCATAAGATCTAATTCCATTGAATTTTTTTTTCATAAGGAGAATTCTCATGGATGTATAGCTTCATGTTAAACTGAGCTATATGATTTTTTAATATCTTATGTGGATCATGCTTCTTGAAATCGATGTCAACTAATTTGACATATTCTAGGGCTGTGGCCTCGACTTTAGGATGACCGAAATCCAATAGTGTGAACATGCCAACTTGAATGGGGAAAGTTGGCCAAACCTTTTTCTGAGTTACTTTCAACTCCTTGTTGATACCTCCTGCTATTGTCTGTATGGAACTTCTCTGCACACCAGCTATTGGGTAAAAACTGTGGGACGGAATGAGGAGGAATGAAACAAACAAATACTCTGATATAGGAGAAATTCTCATCAATGAACCAATCTTCTATTTTTCCTAAGATCCTCATAATCTTTTCTGAAACCTAGGGAGGCAGGTGACCATAAATATCTATATGAACATGCACTACAATGTTGTGACAAATTTCGTAAAAGAAATCTTTGGCGTTCTCCTCCCATAATTTGGAGTGGTAGAAATGAATTGGCTCAGAACTGGCCAAGGTCCAAATCCAGTTCATCAGGGGAAAAGGGATCATGAAACAAATGACATCCATAACATATGATGACATGTAAAAAGGGGCAGGATGCCCTTTTGATTTTGCTGATTTATACTCAACGATTTTCTTGGCCAAATTATTAGATAACATTTTGGCCCAATTGAAGGCATAACCCTCGACTACCTCATTCATGATGGATACCCACTCAATTGAGAAATTTGTAGGGTTCTTCTTCCCAAACAGGCGACAAAGAATCATGGATATATACAACATATGAGCATCTAAAGACGCCATGGCATACATACCATGAGTGTTGGCTCTGAATTTTTCTGGATGTCCCCACCAAGTCTTGACTATATCATGCCCATTTCTACCGTATTGGGTGCATTCCTTTTTCTCAAACTCTAGAAGAAACGAGGCATTGTAAGTGTATTTAGGGGTAGGGGAAATATTGTACATCACTTGTAGGTGCTCTGGTCGGAAAGAGCCGACGACGACCTGTTGGTGGTTGATGATGCTCCTAGTTTGGATGCCGACATGTTCCAAAGCCCAATTTATCATATCATTCTAGGGTATGATTCTTGGCCATGCAACGATCTTATGTAGTTCCGATTTTTCTACCTGTATAAGCTTAGTTGTAAAGGAATCATCATCTTATTCGGCAGAGTCGTCTAGAAAGTTAATGATATCATGCTCTAAGACATCAAAAACCTTCTTCCAAGTTTTAATGGTGTCTACAACTCGTGGATTCGTGTCCGATAGAACATCTGTATTTGGATTTGAATAATCACCCGATGCGTCAAGATTATTTGCACCTTTTCGTGGCGCCATAATCCTCAAGGAAATAGAATTATCCTATCTGTGACAAGAGAATTCTGTAAGCTCTACACTGAAGAGAAAACTGCTAATTGCAAATGGTAAAAATGATTTTAAAATTCAAAGTGCTTTATTCAAATAGTCTATCGATCTTCGTATAGATCTACTGATGAAGAATTTATTTAACTTAATGGAATTCATTACCTGGTGATTCATAATCTTTATTTTAAATCATTAACCTTAATCAATCATAAATGTCATTAATACTTTGACGGTTCACATTCAGAAGTTTTGGATGTGAAAGTGTGGAAATCTCTCGAAGTCCAAATTCGTGGAGGAGTTAATCTCCGAGTAATCGCTTTTATGTATTAATTAATCATGTTTAAAACATTGTATTAACTTTAAGTATTTCGAAAGTTCAGAATTCAGAAGTTTTGAATATAGGGCAAGAGAAATTTTCTGAAATCCGAAACTGGGAAGTGATTAATTAACACTTAATCATGATTAATTAAATCCGTTAACCGTTTTATTAATTCCTTGAAAGCCCTTTTTACTTTTTGTAATCACTTTACTTCGACGCTTTGATAATCCGGGGATTGTGAAATAAAAAAATCCCGAAGATTAATCTCTCGGAGTGACGTGGCAGGGATGACATCATTATGATGATGTGTCAAGAAAAGAGAGATGCCACATGTCACCTAAAAACGTGTGAATCATCCGACGTAAATGTAAAAAATAAGTGCCACGTGTCAACCCAAGAAAATATTCTTAAAGGACACATGTCCTACGACTCGTGTCTATGAGTCCTTTAGGAAAATTCACGAGTGGCTAACTTTGGGACTTCAGAGTTTCAAGGTTTTCGTTGTTTGGGTTTGTTGGAATACCCGAAGCACGAAGTTGCGAAGTGACTGTTAAAGGATTTATTTTAAAACTCAAGCGGCCTCAAAACTTTGAAGATCATTAGGATCGTTTGATCAAATTAGAGTTACTCATTGACGATAGATATTGTAAGCGCCTTATTGATAGATAACGACCAATGGATTTATTTAATTTTAAAAGGTCACTTTCTAGGTTTTTTTTTTTTTTTGGGTAAAATTTTATTTCTAAGAGGTAAAATATATAAAGCTCAAAAGTTCAAAATTATGCGTGTTTTAACACCACTAAAGAAATTTTGGACCTCTAAAAGTATAGATATAGAACAACTTAGTGATGATAACTCTAACTCACTCTTCCATCTTACGAAAATGCTCATATCCAGTAACTTAGTGATGAAGCTTCTTCACTCTTCCATCTTGCTGATTCTTTTGGAAATAAGTCTTCATCTTAGGTGATTGATCTTAGGTACTATATCAATGTACTTATGTATGCTTCTCTAGAATATAGCTCTGACTCTGGCCTTTGGTACTTTATCTAATATGATATATAACTCCGATTCTGGCTCATAGATTCCCTGAAAACAAAAGTCATGTTCACCGAATCTCTACAATACATGTATCATATATTTCAACATCCAATCCCATATTCTATTATTGAATATAGTTGATCTCGACCAATATGAAACCAAGTCAAATCTTGATCTATGCCTTGCCCATTTGGACCCTTTGTTCTTGTACTACTTGATGTATCTGTAGGAGTCCTTGAATGAATACTCTGTTCATTGTCAGTCCTACTTTGAAGAACAATTTTACTTGTACTATATCATCTGTACCTGACTGCTGCTGTTCAAGGTATACATCCACATGAACATGACATAGTATTCAAATAAGCTTATAGCATGCACCTTTATGCCTCTTATTTTTAAAGAGGATTACTTCTCCTTTACCAACTCTAGAAAGTTCTGCATTACTTCGATGCTCTTTCCGCTCTGATCTACATGTTACAACTGCTTGCATCCTTCTGTTCCTTCACCTCTAGTTCTTTAGAATCAAGAATGTTGTCTAAGACAATTCGATCCATATGTATCCCTTTAGTTGATTACAAGACAATACAATTGTCCATATTATTTTCTAAAGGCTTATAAATCTTCATAATGAGATTCCTCTCATCGTCAAACAATATGCATATAGGTGGTTGTTACGAGGAAAATCTCTCTATGGCTAGGGGTAAACCACAAAAGACAGAATGACATGCAAAAATCAACTCTAATCCCAAGTATTCTATATAAATGAAATGTTGACAAGACAAGGCTAAGAGTCCAAATGTTCGAAGGAGACCACCATTGAGCACACGACCCAAAGCTTTATACCTGCAACTTGTCCTCAACAAACAAGATACACAAGAATATGGTGATAATATATAATGTCAGCATATAAATTAACATAGTCCATTAACATACATGACAAGTATTCCCATGGAATAATAATTCAAATATTTGCAAGATATCAATTGGATGAGAAAATAATATTTCTATTAAAATAATTAGCAGAAGTACGTAGGTGACAAACTTATATAACGACACATATCAAAACCGAGAAACTAAGTCCCTCTAGCTGGGCCTCCACCACTTCAATACTCTACCAAAGGCAAGCTCATATATAGGATTCAATGAGGTTTTCCATCACAAAGAAGGAAGAGCTTGGGGGCTGAACAAAAGGAGTTCATAATTTCAAGGACAAAGGGATGCAAACTCAATATGAAGTGAAATTTATCTAGAGTGTCTTTGCTCTCAAAGTTGAATTGTTCCCCCCAAGTCTTGGATAAGGCTCAATTTATAGCCTTCAAATGGAACCTAAGGATGAGTCAGAGAATTTCCAGTATGTGGAAGGTCAAGGATCATGGATCTCGTGACATGGCATGGAAACCCGACATAGTTTTTAATTTTGAGCACCAAATCCGATGTACGCATGTTGTAGTGGAGAAACCTGCGTATACGCTTGTTGTATAAATGATAGGGTGCATATATGTGGAAAAGTGTTCATTTTTTGATCTGGAATGAACAAAAAGGGACTTCAAGTATGCAGAGGGTAATGGAAGGCCATCCAAGCAAGTTGCATGAAGTGAGGTAAAATTTGTTGTACCAAAACCCCCCTAATGTGTGAGGTTAGAGGACTATATGTGATGGCTGAAATACATTATAATTCCCAGAAGTGGAGTAATGAAGACTCAGATGGAAGTACTAGTTTCTCATAAGAATATTACAATCCATAATGACTTTGTACACATGGCTGCCAATCTGAATTACATTGCAGATCCATGTGGAAATATATCAAATAGTTGTTCATGGCCATGAATAGGCAATACAAAGCGGACATATGCCATAGGATATCATAGTCACATAATACATTATAATTCCCAGAAGTGGAGTAATGAAGACTCATCTAGAAGTACTAGTTGCTCATAAGAATATTACAATCCATAATGACTTTGTACACATGGATGCCAATATGAATTACATTGCAGATCCATGTGGAAATATATCAAATAGTTGTTCATGGCCATGAATAGGCAATACAAAGTAGACATATGCCATAGGATGTCATAGTCACAAACAAGGCACAGTGGAATCCAGTCTCAAAATCAACTGAAGATATCTGTATACAATGGAGTACAATTTGATCTGCCATGATCGCTGAAGTCATATAGGTATTGGTCCAATAAAAGACAACAAAAGATGAGGAATGTTGTTATTGTAAATTGGAGGTCTTCTAGACTATCCGCTAAAGGCGAAAGCCTACATCATATGAATAGAGGAGTTGAGTTTGAACACAATGATACTTCATTTGATTACCGATCATTAAGGTATACTGTTAACAAATGTGAGACAACCTACCGATAATTAAAGTAGGTATCAAGGCACTGAGTACATTCTACAAGTGTGAATAAGGGTGTTGAGGTCGAACACTTGAAGAATCCACCGAGCAAGAGACATTGATGTATTCCCAACTGTCGATGGCGGGAGAATTTTCCACTGATGACTACAAGCCTCTAGGTACTCATAGGACTTTACATCTCCTTTCCAGAATAGATGAGTTGAAGTTGATGGAAGGAGACTCAATGAAGGAAAGAATAAGGGCATCTTTCATCATCTAGCATGAGGTACAAAGCAATATCTTGATGATTAGGAGGAGCTTGGAAGAATAGGGTGTTCATGAACCAATGACCCCGTGCATCCCCCACATGCACCAGATGCAAGTAGTGCATGAGAGAGACCCTTTGAATAACAACTAATAAGGAAAACTGCAGACAAAGGTGAGGAAACTACCAATAAGGCTAATGGAATCCAATACACCACATGAATCCCAATATGTGAATAGATTTCTTTTAGTTGAACACAAGGTAAACCCCCTAGTCAACGACCAATGAGAAAATGTCATCTGTTGGGTTCAAGGTTACCTACCCATAATGAAAGTAGGCCCAGGGTGAACGGTAGGACAACAACTTCATGTGACTCTGAGATACACTGAGGGTATGACTGACATGCAAAGTCAAGAGTTCTAAGAAATGGCCGACACAGGCTTATAGAATTCCTTTGAACAAGAGCATGATACATATGGACAATTCAGGCAACATATACTTGATGATAACAAAATTGTGATGTAGGAGGCATCAACAAACTCTCCATAGGGACTAAAAGAATAACTTGTCGGAGGAGTAAACTCTAAGTAACGAGCTCATCTTCCTAAGGTCATGATAAACCCAAAATTTGGATGAAAGTGGACTCAAAAGTTTGCTCTCTATTCAAAGGTGACACGACTGCTCCTGATATGAGACAATATTAATTTCCCACCCATCTTTTTTTGGTTTTTTCATAGGCAAATAAATGCTATGATACAAGAGGGGAAACAAGTGTCGTGAGTAAGCATCTAGTTCCAAGTAGCGGAACATACATATGCTAAATGCAAAGTGTATGTGGGGCATGGACACTCGGGGGAATGTTTCCTCTAAGGGTACATGGTGTCAAGCTGCAAAGGATATATTGAAGGCACTGCTTGGATGGTGATGCAAATTGTGGAGGTAAGAGGCTTATAAAGAGAAAGAGGAAACCATAAATAGGGTCAATAATGCAAGCATGCTGATGGAATGAAATTATAGCTTAGCTCCAAAAAATGTTATTTTTCATAGATTTAGTCCCCTAGGCTCGAAAAAGTATAAAATAATACCCAAGAGAACTCTTCTAGACAATGATGACTAGAGTATTCCTTTTTCGTAAGTAGTCTACTTGGTTCGGAAAAGGGTTAAACTTGAGACAAGTTCACTCGACAATCTTTTCATTTTTTCGAGAGTCAGAAAATAGCTTAACCAAGACTCGAGGGGATTCCCATAGGTAATGGTCAGAATGCTTGTGAGTAAGAAAATGGGATTCGAACGCAAATTCATATTAGGACTATAAGGAACTCCTGGTCTTATGGAATAACTTCTGCATGGGCACCAAATGACACAAAGGTTCTAACTAGGGCACCCATGTTTGGTGAGCCTCCACCACTTAATAACGACACTTCTAGTAGCAGTGAGAAGGTTCTGTGTCGCTAATAAATGGGTTTATACCTAGGGTGTATGGATCACAGTTATAGGATGATGTAAGATTGAAAAATAGAGTAAAAACCTATGCTACATGTCAGTGGAAGAATATACCTGCCGAAGGCATGAACAGGCGGTAGGATGTTGGAAGCCATAAAAAATCCTAGACAAAACCACTAAAAACCAAGTCTTTCCAATACACTATTAGTCCATAAGGTAAAAAAATAGCAAAGAACTATAGAAAGTGGGTAAAAAATTTCTATTAATAGTAAAAATAGAACATTTTACCATACCATTTGAGTTTTTTCACCCACATAGTGCATTTTAGGCCATTTTTCCCACAATATTCAAGGGTCGATTGTAGGAGCTACTATTAATGTAATCAACAACCACCTGGATCAAGTAAGCGCCCATCCCCTCTTCTTCAATTTCAATGGTTTAAATTCTAGTTTTAGGTCCCCTTTTTTTCATATTAGAGGGCGTAACATGAAAACTAGGGTGTACGTGGGTGAAAGGTCATTGGGTCATGTATACAAACCCATATACATAGGCAAAGTGAATCCTGAATGCGTATATGAATTCCTATACGTAACTATTATCAATTTATCCCACGTACAAGTCTATGAACAATATTTTGAAAGGTTTTTAACTCAAAAAATGGTTTCTCCTTTGTAGGATGGTTATTGAATGGAGGAAAAGAGAGCATAAGTGGGAAGAGATGAAATGGCCCACCAAGGTTTAAAACAATGTGGCCTTTATAAATTTTTGGCTCTCAAGGGAATGATGGCTCATGTGAGGTTACTCCAATTACTGGTAAACTACCCGGATCCAGAGACATAGTCCTTCAATATCGATGGGCAACCATTGATGATTAAAGTGGAGGATATATACTTTATCACAGGATTGTCTCTCCGAGGCGAGGTAGTGAATCTCAAGGCCCGAGGGGCTGAGGGTGGTATGACTATGGAGGAGTACATTTCCACCCAATGTGTTGCAGGAATAGATAAAGTAGGGAGCCAACTCCCTATCAGGGTGATCGGTAACCTGAGCTTAAAGATCGTCGTGCTTGTACTCACATGGATTTTGGGATCGGCTTTGTTGCACCAGGAATCAAGGCCACTCATTTTCTACGTGGTGGAGTTTTTAAGACCCATTGTTTATGACTAGTGTACCTCACTTCTAGCTAACATGAAGAGCAAGTTGACGTTTTGTAAACAAGGGTGAATGAGAAATTTCATATTTGCATCCATACTTTATAGTTTTTTCTTTGAGAGGGTTCCAGGTTTGATCCCTAGAGTAGAGATTACTCCACATGAACTACGTGATCCAACCATGTCATGGTGGACCAATGTGATGAGGCAACTAAGAGGTGGTAGGGTGCCAACCCCCTACAATGATGAGTTGTTTTTCTGGTGGCGCCGACAGATCATAGCCATTGGCGACTATCCTTACAGAGGGATCGACTACATAGGGGATCCTGACATGCCTTTGCCACCAGGTTCTACCTATGGTGATAATGGTAAGAAATGTTTTATATAGTTCATTTTGTTTGTGTTTTTCAATTTTGATAAAGGCAAAATAAAAAAACACAAATATTTTTTCATGGTATCAAGTATTAACAATTGCTTTGTTACACAGATGTAGGTCTGCGGCGACTAGAGGGATTACCATGACATCGATGAAGGGGCCAAGGAGATGAGCTAGTGGATGGGGACGCGGAGAGAGTGCTACATAATGTGTAGGGGAACCTATCTTGATTGACGCACAAGATTCCTATGGTTCAAGTGGAGGGTTTTCCAGAGGCGATGCAGTGACAGGTGGTGGGTGTACCTGGTGCATGGGTGTGACTTTTCTGACGTCTTGCAAATGTCATAGTGGGATATCATGATACACATATGACACCACAAGCCCTGACATGGTCATGCTATATACCGTCCATATATGTATTTTTAGGGTGTGAGCCCCATTTTGTACCATGACACCATATTTTTGAACTCCAAAGGATGAAATATAAAAATTTGGTCTTCGGCTTTACTTATATATGTTACAATGTTACAATGTATGAATGCATTTTATTTTCTTAGTTATGTGACAAATGCCAATCTAAAATATAATTAGCATATGCATCAGATACATGATTAAAACTTATAGGGATGTGATTATAAGTAAGACAATCAAAGTATCGTTCTAAAAGTCATACCCGTAGGAATCATCAGAGTAGAGTAGGATCTTGCACACCATAACTGTCGTTCAACTGACATATGACTAATTGGGAGTCCATGAAAACTTCTAAATCGAACACCATGTGAAATGGCGTCGCATAATAGCTATATAACGACACTATACTCAACCACATTATTTGTTGATGGCTCTAGATGAATGCCACTTGAAGACACCAATTGGCCCTCGGGTGAGTAAATGACCCAAGTGGTGGAAGCCATGCTCCACGTATGATGACTGACATTGTCCATGAATCCTAAGTAAACCTAAGACTCCATTGAAATCTACCAACCAAGGGAAAACTTGATAAGAAAATCAATGACACAAAGGAAAAGATAAAGATGTATATACACTAAGATACACTAGTATACAAAGGTCACGCCCAAGTTTGAGGGCTTAAGCGTAATACCTTTTAAGGTAGATCCGATTTATGGGCTCATCCAACATATTCCATTCATAATATTCTAATTCCTAGGCTCCTTTCTCTAAGACACTTCGCACGATATAAGGACCATGCCACATGGGGTTGAACTTACCTGCCCCCAGTGGTTCTTTGGCTTGGTTATAAAGGAGAACCAAGTCACCCTCAACGTACTATCGGGGAAAAATAGAAGTATCATGCCGAACCTTAACACACATTTTATTCACTTTGATAGCCGTAGAGGCATCTCAACGCTTCTCATCGAGGCACTCTAGGTGCACGAGGTGCTCTTCAAGACTAGATGTGTTAGGTAGGAGCTCAATTGTCAACTTAAGGGAAGGGATTTCACATTCAATTGGAAAAATCGACTCCATGCCATGTACTAATTGAAAAGGAGAGAAAATAGTGGAAGCCTTTACCATGGTCCGGTATGCCCAAAGTGCAGGGTAAATAATCAAATGCTAGTCGGATTTACTCTGGCTGACAATTTTTTGCAAAATGGTCTTGAGAGATTTATTCACTGCCTCTACTTGTCCATTTTCCTGGGGATAGTAAGGGGAAGAATGATCGTGATTAAACCCCATTTTTGATGCTAACTCTTTCATCATTTCATTATGAAAGTGACTGCCATGATCAGTGACAATATCTCTTGGGATTCTGAACTGCGCTATAATATGGTTGAATACAAAGAATGTTGTAGTCTTACCATCGGATTCAATGGTAGGCATGGCCTCTGCCCATTTAGTAAAATAATCCATGGCTATGATAATATGTTGGTGCCCCCAACTGAAGCTAGGTTACAGTCCATAAAATCTACCCCCCACTTGGTGAAGGAACCAACGATGACGATTGGGTGAAGAGGGCCTGGGTGCGAGCACATTTTCCGAGCGAACACTTGGCAAGGGTGACACTTCTTGACCACTTCAACACAATCTTTAAAAATTGATGGCCAAAAATAACTGTCTCACAATATCTTTTGGGTTGTTGCAAGCCCGAATAAATGACCATCACATGCCCCACTGTGACAATCATTGAGAACAACCTCAACATCCTCATGAGTCAAGCAACGACATAACATATTATCTACCCCTCGATGATACCGAGTGTCATCGATAA
Organism: Picea engelmannii; assembly: GCA_009831015.1. Taxonomy (NCBI): domain Eukaryota; kingdom Viridiplantae; phylum Streptophyta; class Pinopsida; order Pinales; family Pinaceae; genus Picea; species Picea engelmannii. Next base: position 181,405 of record ML777774.1, read on the forward strand.
TAAGGTAGTTTTTGTCTTGATGACATATATGTTATAAGGAAAATCTCTCTATGGCTAGGGTAAACCACAACAGACAAAAATGACTGCAGAAATCCACTCTCTTCTCAAGTAAACAAATATGCTAGTAAGACAAGATAAAAGGCGTACCTCATCCAGACGTTCGATGAAGTTCACTGTTGAGCACTTGACCCAAAGCAATATATCTGCAACTAGTCCTCAACAACCAAGAAAAGAAATCATATGGTGATAATAAATGATGTTAGCACATTCAATAACATAATCCATTAATAAACATGACAAATACGCCCATGGAATAATAATTCAAATATTTGCAAGATATCAATTGGACGGGAAAAGAGTATTTCTATTAATATATGATCAACATAAGTGAAAATGTTACAGAATTTCGTGTCAGCACGATTAAGAACCGAGAAACTAAGTTCCTTCCAGCTGGGCCTCCACCAAAGGCAAGCTCATATAAGAGAAACAATGAGGTTCTCAATCATCAAGGGAAGAGATTGGGGGCTGAACATTGTGTTCAGACTTAAAGGAAAAAGGGATGCAAACTCAATATGAAGTAAATAATTTCTCCAGAGTAACTTTGCTCTCAAAGTTGAATTCTTTCTCCTCTTTCCATAGCTTGGAATTGACCCATTTATAGCCTTCAAAATGGAACTGAAGGGCCGAGTCAAAACGTTTCTAGTATATGGAAGGCCAAGGATCATAGATCTCTTGTCGTGACATGGAAACCCAACATTAATTTTCATTTTTTGGCACAAATATCGTTGTACGCGGGTTGTAGTGGTGAAACCTGCGTATACACATGCTGCATAGTAGGCAAGATGCATACATGTGGAAAAATATGTATTTTTATCTCTGGATTTTACAAACAGGGATGATAAGTCTATATAGGGAAATGGAAAAAGGCCTTTTGTGAAATATTGCATAGGGTGAGGAAAATCTTGCTATAACAGATGCCCCCTAATGTGTGAGGTTAGAGGAGTATCTGCGATGGACGAAATACATTATAAACAACCCAAAATTGGAGTGATGGGGAACTAGCTGGAAAAACTAGTTGCTCATTACATTTCACACTGACTTTGCATACATAGCTGCCAATAGAATTACATTGCAGATCCATGTGAAAATATACCAAACAACTGTCCATGACCATGAATAGGAAAATACAAATGCGGTTATATGCCAAAAGCTGTCATAGTCATGAGCAAGGCCCAGTAGAACCAGTCTCAAAACCAATATGCATATATCTGTATACAATGGAGTACAATCTGATCTCCCATGATCATTGAAGTCATACAGGTAATGGTCCAATGAAAAGGAAGCAACAACTCAGGAAAGCTGCAGCCACATACTGATGTCTTCAAATCTTCTACACAATCCGCCAAGGGTGAAAGTCTACATTGCATGAATAAAGGAGTTGAGGTCGAACACAATCATACATCATTTGGTTACTAGTCATTGAGGTATACCATTAATAAATGCGAGACAACCTACTGATAATTAAAGTAGGTATCAAGGCACCGAGTACATTCTTACACGTGTGAATAAAGGAGTCGGTGTCGAACACCTGCAGAATCCATCGATCATGAGACATTTATGTATTCCCAACTATCGATGGTGAGAGAACCTGCCACTAATGGTTGCAAGCCTCAAGGTACTCATAAGACTCTAGGTCCCATTTCCAGAATATATGAGATGAAGTCGATGGAAGGAGACCCACTGAAAGAAGAACATTAAGGCATCTCTCATCAGTCAGCACGTGGTACAAAGCAAGAGCTTCATGATTTGGAGGAAATCAGACGAAGAACATGTTCACGAACCAACGACCCTGTGCATCTTTTGCGTGTGCCAAGTGTAAGCGGTACATGAAAAAGTCCCTCTGAATAGCAACCAATGATGAAAACTACTCACAAAGGTGAGGAAACCACCAATAAGGATAATGGCATCCAAGACACTGCATGAATCCTAATGTGTGAATAGATGTCTTGCTATCGAACACAAGGGAAACCACCCAGTCAATGACCAATGATGATGTGTCGACCGCTGGGTTCAAGGTTTCCTACCAATGATGAAAGTAGGACCATGGTGCATGATAGGACTATAATATCATTTGACTCTGAGACAAACTAAGGGTATGGTCGACATGCAAAGTCAAGAGTTCTGAGAAATGGCCGACACAGGTTGATAGACTTCCTTTGAACACAAGCATGAGACATATGGAAGACTCCGACAACATAGACTGAATGATGAAACCATAAGATGCAGGAGGCATCAATGAAACTCTCCATAGGGACTGCAAGAGTAACCAGTTGATAGAGAAGACTTTGTAACGAGCTCAGCTTCCTAAAGCCATGCTAATCCCAAAATTATGATGACAAATGGACTCAATAACTTTGTGCTCTTTTCAAAGGCGACACAACTGCTGCCAATATAAGATAATATTCCCTTCCCTCTCGTATTTTTTTATTTTTTCATAGACAAATGAATGCTATGATACAGAGGAGGAAAGGAGTGTCACAAGTAAGCAAAACTAGTTCTAGCAGTGGAACATACCTATGCTCAATGCAAGGAGATGCATGCAAGAGATGGACACTCGGGGGAATGTTGCCTCTTAGGTATAGAGTGTCAAATTGTGAAGGATATAAACAAGGCTTTGCTTGGTTGAGGATGCAAAAACTACTAAGGAAAACAATTTATAATGCAAAGCGAGAACTGACTATAGGCTCAATACTGCAAGCAAGGGCATGAGATGCAATCACAACTTAACACCAAAAAAATGTCCTTTTTCATGGCATTTAGTCTACTTGATGTAAAAAAGGGATAAACTTGTGCCAAATAGACGTTCTTTCAAATCCAATTTACGAGTGTGAAAGAGACAAGTTCACTCGGAAATCTTTTCTCCTTTTGAAGACGAGTTGGAAAAGAGCTTAAATTAAACTCGGGACCTTTCAAGTCTAATTTAATGAGTGTGAAAGGGACAAATCACTCGTCAATATTTTCTCTTTTTTAGACGAGTTGGAAAAGAGCTTAACTCGAACTCGTTAAGAGATTTCTAGGCAGCATGTCATGGGGGAGGCCAAGGCTCCCGTGTTGGGCTTCTGTGGAATGTCAACATCTTACGAATAACTGACATAAGATTGGGAAAACCCAAAGCTCGCCAAGTCAAGGAGGATAAAGCACTAGCAGAGGATATTGTCTCCATGATATATCAGATAATCTCTCTTACTAGAAAAGACATAGGCGGGGGCATTGGATACCCCACAAGGCCACCCAATCAAAGGGAGATTCCTCGATACTTGGAGGGAGGATACTCAGGGAGAGAAAAAATCTCTCGTGTTCAAAAGGAGCGTTACCAGGAATGCTGATGACATGGTTAAAGGAAGAATCACCCTCCATATGGAGAGTAGGATTGACCATAGATTGCACTAGTACAACCACTTCTTCAATTCTAGGTTGAAGAGGATGCACGATAATAGAGATAGGGAGAACACCACCCTCGACAACAAGGATTTCTTCTACTGGTGGTAGCGACAGGTCATTTCTCTGGATGACTATCCCTATGCAGGGATTGACTTCAGAGGGGATCTGGACATGCCACCCCCACCAGGGACCGCCTACGGGGACATAGGTATGTCAATTCTGTTACAAGGAAAATCTCCCTATGGCTAGGGTAAACCACAACAGATAGAAATGACTGCAGAAATGGTCGCCAATTCTGTTACGAGGAAAATATCTCTATGGCTAGGGTAAACCACAACAGATGGAAATGATTGCAGAAATCCACTCTCTTATCAAGTATGCTATGTAAACAAATATGCTAGCAAGACAAGATAAAAAGCCTACCTTGTCCAGACGTTCGATGAAGTCCACCATTGAGCACTTGACCCAAAACAATATACATGCAACTAGTCCTCAACAACCAAGAAAAGCAAGCATATGGTGATAATAAATGATGTTAGCACATTCAATAACATTATCCATTAATAAACATGAAAAATACTCCCATGGAATAATAATTCAAATATTTGCAAGATATCGATTGGACGAGAAAATAGTATTTCTATTAGTATATGATTAACAAAAGTGAAATTGTCACAGACTTCCATGTCAGCACGGTTCGTAACTGAGAAATTAAGTTCCTTCCAACTGGGCCTCCACCACTTCAATCCTCCACCAAAGGCAAGCTCATATAAGAGAAACAATGAGGTTCTCAATCATCAAGGGAAGATCTTGGGGGTTAAACATTGTGTTCAGACTTAAAGGACAAAGGGATGTAGACTCAATATGAAGTAAATAATTTCTCTAGAGTAACTTTGCTTTCAAAGTTGAATTATTTCTCCTCTTTCCATAGCTCGGAATTGTCCCATTTATAACCTTCAAAATGGAACTGAAGGGCTGAGTTAGAGCATTTCCAGTATATGGAAGGCCAAATATCACAGATCTCCTGTCGTGAAATGGAAACCCGACATTAATTTTCATTTTTTGGCACAAATACCGATGTACATAGGCTGTAGTGGTGCAGCCTACGTATACGCATGTTGTATAGTAAGCAAGATGCATACATGTGGAAAAATATGTATTTTTAGCTCTGGATTTTACAAACAGGGATGATAAGTCTACATAGGGAAATGGAAAAAGGCCTTCTGTGAAATATTGCATAGGGTGAAAAAAATATTGCTATAACAATATACATTGTCGATCATCTCTCGACAGATGTTGGGGTAGCTTCAAGGTTTGAAGATAGATCAAAATTTCTCCATACTAGTGGTCTAAAGATGAGATAAGGAAAGTATGTTCATCCGCAAATGAATCGTCATGAAAAATTTCCTCATTTAGTTAAGGGAAGTCTAATATCAACTCTGCAAAAACTAACAATTTCTTATACTTCACCGAAGCGAAATTGAGATCAAATTATTTCAAAATAACAATCCACTTATTGCATTCCTCCCTATGATATGCCCAATGAGGATGTGTTGAAATGGATTGATATTCACAACCACGATAGTTTTGCAAAGTAATATATAATGTCGTAATATCTGGACCACATGTATGACGACCAAAGCCAACTTCTCTACGTGGGAGTAATTAAGTTTAGGACCAACTAGGTTTTGACTTAGATAGTAGACAATCTTCTCACAGAGCTCATCATCCTCCTAAAATAGAACCATACCAACCGTCCCTTCAAACACGAAGATATAAAGAAAATAATCTCTACTATAGTCTGGAGGCTTCAACAGAAGCGTCGATACCAAATATTTATTAAGAGCATCGAAAGATTCCTGGGCTCGCTCATCCCATATAAACATAGTGTCCTTCTTCAAAAGACGCATGAAACCTTTAGTTAAATTGGCATAGTTCACTATGAACTGACGTAGGAAGTTAGCCTTCCCTTGTAAACCTTGCAGTTGTTAATGTTGTGTGGGGGAGGCAATCGAAGTATTGCCTCAACCTTCATAGGATATACCATGATCCCATGCTCAGACACTATGAATCCTAAAAGACGACCAGACCTAACGCATGATATGCACTTGTGAGGGTTTAACCAAATGTGATAGTAACGACATCTCTCAAATACTAGTCGAAGGTGAGTGGAGTGATCTACTCTCTTGCAAGAGTGAGAAACGATATCATCTAAGTAAGCTTTGACAATATTCTTAAGGTTTTGAAATGAAAAGGTCATGGCATGTTGGAAGGATGCTCCAGATTTTTTAAGACAGAAAGGTATTTTTCGGTATGCAAAAGTACCCCAAGGACAAATAAATTTTGTCTTATGTTGATCCTTGGGTTTGATCTGAATTTGATTATACCCTAAAAAACCATCCATAAAAGAAAAGGATTCACTTCCCGCACACTCATCAAGAATATGGTCAATGAAAGGAGTAGTGAAGTTGCCTTTAGGACAGGCCTTGTTTAGGTGTCTAAAATCTATACACACACAAATGGTTCCTTGCTTTTTATTTACAGGAACGAGATTGGACACCCATTCAGTCAAGGGAATTGGGTAGATGAAATCAACATTAAGTAGCTTCTCTACTTTTTCCTTAATTGCGGGGGCCTTCCTAGGATTAACAACTCTAATACGTTATCGAATAAGTTTAGCATTAAGATAGGTTTTAATCTCATGCTCAACAATGTTGCGGTTGATCCCTGACTTCTCTTCATATGGCCAAGCGAAAAAATATCATAATTCTTTGAAGAGATTGATGTAGATCTGAATTTATTTAGGAGAACAATCCGCACCGATATATATGTTCTCAATTTTACCAGGTATACGAGAGATGTCGATCGTGACGGTAGGAGAAATATCCGCCATGTTTCCTTCGACACAAATACCATGTGTATCTAATGGAGCCACAATGTGATCGACCATCTTACTTAGGGTAGATATAAAGTCATCCTGTTCGATCTTAACAAGACCTGGGAGAAAACATGATCGATTATGCATATCGTCCCAAGGCCTATCAGGACTAGTCATGGCCTCTAGGATGGATTCATCCAAAGGTAACATATTGTCAAGGAAATCATGTGAACAAGATGATTGAGTGACCCATACAGGCTCTAAAATAGGATCCACCTCGTCCACCCGCAAGGAGGAAGGATCCGGGTCAACAATAGCGTCAAGAATAGCCTGATACACAACCTCCTCTGATGCTGATAGTAGCATTGCCATCCCAATGTGTGACTGACCTTCGTACAACATAGTTGGGGAAGGTAGGGTCCAAGGGTCATTGAAATACGAAGTAAAGAAAGGAACATACCTCATCGACAACGAAGACTCACTGGAAATGGCATGAATATAGTGAATTGGTTCCATGAAATCAAAGCTACCCATAAAAGAAGAATACATTTTGAAACCAACATCCTCAGTTGCCTGCTGAGAATTATCAATCACAGGGACCAAAGGTCCAATCGATGCACTAGGAATAGCATGCGCAAAGGACAACTGATCAATTGTCACTATCTTCCCTTCGTGAGGAAAACGTAAAGTACAAAAAATAGATGACACAACGACTATCATGGCATAAGTCCAATTATGCCCTAGTAGTAAATTGTAGCCGAGAGGTGCATCAACCACCTCGACATCAACCTCCAAAGTCTTCCCACCTAACTGGACCAGAAAAGCGGGGAGGATTCTGTGGGGTCGAAACGAACGCCCATCAAATGTGGTCAACATAGTCATAGATTGAGAGAGGTTTGGAGAGCCAATGGCTTCCCAAAAGGTTAGGGACATCATGCATGTCGCAACACCTTCATCAATTACAATATGTTTGATGGTAATTTTCGTGTACTCCACATGGATTTGAAAGGCCACATGGTAAGGAAAGCGAGGCTTAACATATGTGGCATCAAACTTGATAAATTTCGAGCCACACGGGTCTAGATCTCCTAACACAGATAGTAAGGCATTCCTCTATGAAGGACATGTCTAGAGCACCTCCAAATCCGACATCGCACAAGGGGTTTGGCCTAGATCTTCGACAATTGAATAGTTTTGGGTAGTTGTAGCATTAGGATTGTGGGTAGAGCGCTTTAGTACTCCTTTCAGAATATGAGGCAGAGGTTCTGGCTTTTTGATCTACAAGGGTGTTTCCGAGGGAGGGGGAGACTCTAGAACTATAACAATATATCAAGAACCATAATCACGAGATCGAGTGGCTACACCAATCTGAGACTTGACCATATTGACGCATATATGGCCACCTTCTTGTGCCGATGGTTTTTGAATCTCGCTCGGTGAATTTACGGTGTTGGAGGTCCCCGGGGCCATGTGTTGATTATGTGGAAACGAATTTGTCAGCACAAAGGGAAGTTGCAATAAGAGCCTCGAGGCTTCCTCAATTTTGGGGCATAGGTGGGTAAGGTGATCATCTTTACAAAGTTTACAAGGAAACTTCACCTTCTTCTTTTCTTTCTTTCTCTCACCAACATTATTATTTGATCTATCATTGTTAGTGTAGTCCTTGGATTTATTATTATTTTTCCCACCCTTACGATTATTACCTCATCCTTTCTTTTTATTCCCTCATGGTTGTTGGTTACCATTTGGGTTTGACGACGACTGTACATAATGCACATTCGTCGACTGGGTGGTGGTGGAGGACGAAGCCGAAGCTTGTCCTGATATAGGCTAGCTTAGAGACAAATCTTTCAACTGGTTCGTCACCAAGTCTGTAGTCTTATCATTTGCAGAGCCTATGATGCCATCGACATGAGGCCCAAGATTTTTTCTAGGATCATAGTTTGACCGCGGTGCGTCGAGAAGAATTTCATAAAGCATCCCAGATTGAGCATATATGAGGTCCAATTGTTGGGATTTGAAAATGGCTTCTTCCTCAGATGTTACTCTGGATGTAGAGACATCCTTCGAAATAAAAGGCAATAAGGACTTAAGGAACCATTCCAACAGAAACTATGGAGGAATGTAGGCTTTAATCAACCTCTTCCGTCTATGCCACTCTTGGATATGGTCCAAGATATGCGTGGCTTAATCTTGGCAGAAGGTTGACAAAATTTATATGCCAGCATCGTAACGAAATAACAACTGGAAGTGGTTGAGAAAGACCAATACCATCTGATTGAAAGTTCCATATGTTCCCCTTGGTAGCTCAATGTACCATTTCGTGGTGACCCCGTGAGGGTGCGTTGAAATAGTCTCAAACGAATAGAATCGTCATTCAGGGAGTTAGATGAGCACCATAGATGAAAATTAGTGACATGATCACCCATATCCTCACCAGTATTTCCTTTGAATTTTGGAATGTACGAAGAAAACTTGGTGGGGACGGGTGACCATGATGGATCGTGACACATAAGGCCATTCATTAATTTCGACAAATCCGACAGATTAAGCGTGGCTAGAAAAGGGAGTCAGGGTTGCGGTGTCTAAGCTCATGATCCTGGGAAATATTGGGGTTGAGGGATTGCATACCATCCAGGGTTCTGGTATATAGCATGACCTGGAGTGCTTTGTTTAGAGGGCTTGTGTGTGGCAATCTTAGGGAAATATTAAAGGTGGGATTGTTAGTGTTGATGATAGCTTGGTGTGGAGCCTTTGTGTGTCTAGATAGATGGGCGAAATGTCTTTCTAGGCCTTTGGAATGTTGATTAGGTTTCTCTTGAAATTTCAACATGGTATCATAGCTTATTTGACTAAGCTCACTCTCCTCGTGAAGAGGGAGTTATGTATTTTAGTTGTTCCATAACTTATTTGACTAAAAACTTGATATCTTTGGGAGTTCTGGATTCTTGTGGATATAAAGGCACAATTAAAGGTGGATTTTTAAAGATATCGAAAGGTATCTTGGTTTTCATGAAGGAAAACACAGCCGAGAATCTATATAAACTCGAAGGGAGAACAAAAATTGATCATGCAACAATAACATTGGATGATGCAGGAGACTCCACTCATTTATGGCATCAACGACTGGGTCATTTGAGCGAGAAAGGAATGAAGGTAATTGTTGATCGAAAGTTACTTCCTAGTTTAAAATCTGTAGATTTGAAGTTCCGTGAGCATTGTATTTATGGTAAACAAGTTAGACAGAAATTTAAATTTGGAAAACACATAAGTAAAGCTATCCTTGACTATATTCATTCTGATCTCTGGGGTCCATCTCCTAAACTCTCTTATGGAGGATCATCATATTTTGTTAGTTTTATAGATGATTACACTAGGAAAGTATGGATTTATTTGTTAAAGAGAAAAGTTGATGTTTTCGACATATTTAAGTAGTTTAGAGCTTTGGTTGAAGAGAGCACTGGTAGGTCTATTAAATGTCTCAGAACAGATAATGGAGCCAAATTTACTTCCAAGGAGTTTGATAATTATTGCAAGAAGGATGGGATTGTGAGACATAGAACCAATGTCTACACTCTGCAGCAGAACGGTGTTGTTGAAAGCATGAACATGACTCTCCTCGAGAGAGCAAGGAGCATGCTCAGTAATGCAAAGTTGCAGCATGAATTGTGGGGGGAAGTGTTGCTTACAAAATGTTACTTGGTCAATAGATCACCATTGACATCAATTGAATGCACAATTCCAGATGAGGTATGGACAGGTCAACCATGTGATTATTATAATCTTAGAGTATTTGGTTGTGAAGCCTATGCACTTATTCTGAAAAATCAACGTTCCAAACTAGATCCTAAATCATGTAAATCAATCTTTGTTGGATATGGTGATGGTGTTAAAGGATATAGATTGTGGAATCCTACTGCCCACAAGATCATCATAAACAGAGATGTAATATTTGATGAACTTTCACTCTCAAAATTAGATGTAAATAATGATATGAAACAAGCTAATGAACCACAGTTACAACAAATTCAATTTGATATTCAGTCATCTACGAAGGAGAATCATGAGGATGTCCATAAGGAGGACATTCATGAGGAAAATCCTCAGGACGATGATCATACATAAATACCTCAAGAAATAGAGGAAATGCCACAATAAATTGTACGGAGATCTACACGAGTCAGATCTTTTCCAAAAATGTATGATGATCATGTTTCATCGGTTTCTTTGATTTCTAATGACGGTGAACCTAGTTGTTATTAGGAAGCAATGGAGGTACCTAAAAGTGCCAAATGTTAAGAAGCAATGAAAGAAGAGATGGATGCCTTAAAAAAGAATGAAACATGGGACCTAATAGAACTTCCAGAAAACAAAAAGGTTGTTGGGTGTAAATGGGTCTACAAATTGAAGAAAGGTGCTGATGATAAAGTGGACAAATAAAAAGCAAGGATGGTGGAAAAAGGGTATTCTCAGAAAGCAAGTATTGACTTTCATGAGATATTTTCACCAGTCATAAAACTTTTTTCAATTAGAATTGTATTAGCACTAGTTGCTTTACTTGATCTTTAATTGGAGCAACTAGATGTTAAAACAACATTTTTACATGGTGATTTGGATGAGGAAATTTTCATGGAACAACCAGAAGGATTCGTTCAGAATTGCAACATGAAGTTTGTTTGCAAGCTCAGGAAATCATTGTGTGTCCTGAAGAAATCTCCCAGGCAATGGCACAAAAAGTTTGATTCTTTCATGGTGGGCCATAATTTTACCAGAAGTGAGTATGATCATTGTGTTTACTTTAAAAGGTTGGAAAATGACATATTTATTATTCTGATGTTATAGGTTGATGATACGCTTGTTGCGAGCAAAATCATGTTTGAAATTAGCAGGTTAAAGGCTCAGTTGGCTAGGACATTCGATATGAAGGATCTAGGAGCAACAAAACAAATTTTGGGCATGGAGATACACAGAAATAGGAAAAATGGTAAGTTGTGGTTATCACAAGAGAAGTATGTGGAGAAAATACTTCAGAGATTCGGTATGAATAAGGTGAAACTAGTAAATATCCCTTTGTCTTCCCATTTTAAGCTTTCTTTAGGTTTGAGTCCTAGTAATGATGAATAAAAAGAGTTTATGTCTCGTGTACCATATGCTAATGTAGTAGGAAGTTTGATGTATGCGATGGTATGTACAAGACCAAATATTTAGTTGGTGTTGTCAGTAGATACATGGAAAATCCAAGAAAATAACATTGGGCATCTGCGAAATGAGTGCTTCGGTATTTTAGAGGCACACACAATTATTGTATCACTTTTGATGGTTGTAGTGATGAAGTTTGCGGTTATGTTGATTCGGATTTTGCAGGTGACTTGGACAAAAGAAGATCTACTTCAACATATGTCTTCACTCTTGCAGGTGGTTCTATACGTTGGATGTCAAAGCTTCAAAACATTGTTGCTTTATCCACTGTAGAGGTAGAGTATATATCTGCTTCACATGCTTGCAAAGAGGCAAAATGGTTAAAGAGTTTACTGGGTGAGTTAGGAAGGTTTGAAAATAATGTAAAAATTTTCTGTGATAGTCAAAGTGCTATTTTTTTGGCTAAAAATCTAGCTTATCATAGTAAGTCAAAACATATTCCTGTAAAATACCATTTTGTAAGACATGTTATTGATGAAGGTGGAGTGGTTCTTGAAAAGGTTCACACTCAAAAGAATTGTTCATACATCTTCATGACACCAGTAGCATTAGAGAAGCTCTGGTGGAGTTTAACTTCTCTTGGTTTGTATGAAAGGTGATGAACAAAAGCAATGAGCAAGGTACCGGGTTAATTGTTGTCAAGGTGGAGATTGTTGGAAATTGGTGACAACTGATTCCTCCAAAAATGGATTTGGATCCTATTATTGAGCGTTGGTTGCAACTAAATAGACCAAGTTAGAATATGGATAGGAGTGCATTTAATAATCAGTTTTTGTGTAACTGTGTAAGAAATGTTATAAATTCATGTATGCCCATAGAGGCAAAATAGTGTGTGTGAGAGTTGAAGGTGTATGGAATGATCATGAGCCCTGTTGTAATTTCCATTTTCATGTTTGAATAATAAGAGAACGGATACCATTGCTTCGTGGATGTTTCCCTCATGAGGTGAAGGAGGGTTTTACCACTTAAAATCTCGAGTTAATTTGATGTGTTTGCCATTTGTGTCTTCAGCTTATTCTTTCATTCTGCTGTAATATTTGTTTTCTGTCATTGCTCGATCCTACAAGATATTCACCCACTTTTTATTCCATCATGTGTCCCGCTTCATAAGATTAAATGGTTATGAAGGTTGCTTCCAATCTCGCGTCACTGCTTCCAGGGGTTCTTATCGTTTCCAGAAGAACAGTTCGTTTGTTGATTTTGTAAGAGAATACACTTGGATTTGACATGGAGCAGTCCCATAAATTGTACCGAGAGTTCCAGGAGTGGAGCTGGAGCTGATACTAGAGAGCTTTGAACCCATTCATGGAGTCCTCCTTTGTCACGGAGAGGACATCGATCCTTCTCTATATGATAACGAGTTGTGGGGTTTCTCTTCTGAAGAACTTGAAGAAATTATGAGATTGCACGTTAGCGATACTGCCATGGACAGATCCAAGGATTCCCGTGACCATTAAAAATGAGGATTCCCATTACATCTGGACATATACAATGTTCGGGAGAAAAACAACAAACCGACTGCAAAATAATTGACTATAGTATTCATGTTGGAAAATTTGTTGTGAAGTTTCTTCATAATCAATGCGCTCGACCTGGGCAATGTCGGGTGCCATCCAGCCCGTTGACTGGTGTAGATGTAATGGCCGATGAAAATTTTGAATAGACTTCCATAAATTCGACTGAGGGAAGCTGACGAAAGGATGAGGATGAACCATCTATTTTAGTTGAAGAATGCCCTGGTAGTCGTACAGAAGAGTAATGCAACCGTTTGAGAAGCATGGTTGAAAATCCCCTGAGAATGAAAATGAAAGCAGATAACAGCTTGTAGTAGGAGAGCAAGCAGATAACAGCGATTTACAAATAGCAAGCTATTTTAGAATTGGAAAATTTAGTGTCTAATATGCCAGTTTGATGTGGTTAGCTTTGATTTTAACATGTACTAAAATTTAAGCTATTTCATTATATGGCATCTCAAAACATCTACCAAAGTAAATTTAATTTAACTGATTAAAGAAATAACAAGCTATGTTATAATTGAACAATGTTCTGTTCAACTTATTTGCAAACTATTTTGCAATTGAGCAATTTTGTGTTCAACTTAACTGCAATCTATTTACAATTGAGCAATTTTGTGTTAAGCCTATCAACAAGCTATTTTGCAATTGGAATTTTTTCCATTGACCTTATTTGCAAGCTATTTTATAATTTGGCAAAATTGTGTTAAACTAATGTACAAACTGTTTTACAATTGAGCCAAACTCTTCTACAATTGAGCAATTTTGTGTTAAAATCTTCTACAATTGAGCAATTTTGTGTTAGAATTATCTACCACTGTGATTTAGTAAGCTTGCATTTTATCTCTTGTGTCTGCATGAATGAACTAAATATGCCCGCAAGAGCAACCTCCCAAGAGACTTGTGACTCAGCAGGGGCCGAGACGTCCCGAGTCCCACCGAAGTGAACCTCTATCCCACGGGTCGTCTACCCTTACAGCCTTGTCACAACTGGCCATGTCACAACTGGCCAATATGAGCATCCCTACCCCCAGCCGGTTTTAAACTTGTGACCTCCCTGGAGATAACACATGTTCTTAACCATTGGGCCACTCATTGGGCCCACTCATGTGGGCAATAACCCAAATTAACATGCAAAAAGAAAAAATAAAAAATAATAAAGATGATATTTTTTTTTTTTGGAAGCGTATCCACTGTTGTGAGGCATTTGCTTTTCATGTGCTTGTTCAAAGTTTGGTCCGTTATTAATCGAAGCTGGCATTTGCAAGCTGTCTGACGCCATTTTCAGTTGTTCAAACGATTAAGTAAATACAAATATGCTATGTATTGGCTGGTCCCAGTATTCAACCATGCAAGGGTGAATTAAACGAGAATTAAACGAGAATTCTAAAGAATTAGGGCCTGCAATTGCAATTTCGAATTTGGCTATGGTCAACATTAAATCCTTGAACTTAAAGTCCTATTGAAAGGCCTTGCTGCCCCCTCTGCCATTTCCCACAGAGCACTCATAAGATGAATTATGCTACGTCTGTCGCTCATGGTGTGATTCCACAGCAGGGCAAATACGAACCCTCCACATCTCAAACGTGTTACCTGAAAGTCAGAATAATGTAACGAATATTCAACAGATACAGATAAATCATAAATCTGAATTGATTTCATCAAAGATGAAAATTCCCACAAGAAAATTATAACCTGAATGAGTATGAGAGGAGATTTGGTAACATTTTGTGAGACGATCTCCGCGTCTAGGGAATCATCCCAACATGGAAATGGTGCCTGAAGGTCTCCTAATTCCTCCATAGCAACAACGACGTCGGCTTCTGCAAACAATACACATTCTCTCCTCCTTCACTCTTCCAGAGAGAAAGACCAAGGGTTTTATGTTCCCCGTGACAGGATCCCGCACGCTCCTGGTGGCTCGACGATGACATCTTATGAAATTGGAGACCACCAAGAAATAGGTGGCCAAGACGAGGGAGAATAAATAGGTGGCCAAGATGAGGGAGAAGAGAGTCATGGGCGAGGATAAGGAAAATGATGGCACCTTTAGGAGCATGCAGGGGACTCTAAGAGCGCTCTAAGGGAGCTTCAGGATGAGAAGCAATGGATGTATTGAAGATGACGATGATGAAATACAGTGACATGCGTTTTTGATGACATGCAGACTGAACACGTTGCACTTTCACTAGGGTCGAGGCTGGAGAGCATTAATGAGGGTGTCAACATCCTGCCGCCACCCTCCCGGCTTCCGTATTCGATGCAAAGCTCAGGGTTAAAAACTTTAGGTTAAACCATTTAATTACACCTTGGAAACTGTGTGTTCAAATAATGAAAGCAGATCAAAACATAATGTCCCTGCTATGCTAGGGACATAATAACAATGATGGGATGATTGGTTGTTTCTTGAATTTACTATTTGAATTTGTAATATGTACATAAAAGAGAGAGTTGACTCGACCAATGTAGAAATGGAGTATGTGCATGGGATCGAACAATAATAAACTATGTACGCCCGTCGACTAGCATAAGTGACCTTGAAAATATATTTTTTTATCAAAATGTGAATATGTTTCAGGAATACAAGATCATGTTTCAATTTTGTTCTCCAAACATAAGGAACATCTAGAATGTCACCAATTCAAGTTTAAGACCTAGATGGAAGCATTCTAAAGGATAAGTAATTAATGTTATTCTCCAAGCAAACAAGGGAGCCATAAAGACTATCATGCTGAAGGAATGTAAGAAGGTATGATTCAATTGATATATTGCAAGTGTTTGGAGTATACTCAGAGAATAATCCGCAAGTCAAGTTTATATGGAGTAATTAAAACCACTAGTATCGAGCTTATTCAAAATGAAGTACTCGAATTATTATTATTGTAGTATCAAGCTTATCAAAATGAAGTACTAATGTATGGAGTGAAGCATGAAAGAAGTATATGAAGGACTTAGTCGAGTCCATCTATAGTAGAGTTAGTAGAGTTTAGTCAAGTCTAGTTAAGTTTGTAGTCTGAGTCGAGTCTAAAATATTTAGTTGGAAAAGAAAAAAATCGACTAAGTCGAGTCAACTCATATTTAGTTTTGTTTAACTCAGTTAGTCGAAAAAGAAAAACATTGTGTTGTCGATTGTCTGATATTAGAGCAAGATCTATTGCAAAATTTGAGTCAAAATAGATTGGGGAGGGTTAAACGTGTGTCGTTACATGCAGATGATCCTCCCCATTATGTAATGTAAGTCGGTACTTAGCCGATGAGATCAGTTTCTCATCGACAATAGTCGATATCTAGTCGACAACATTCTATTGAGTCTGTAAAAGTGCAACTGGAAAAAGAGTCTTTGTATAATTGAGTCCTACTAACAGTTAGAAAGTGTTTAACCATTGAGTCGTGTCAAGTTGCATGCACAGAGTCTTAGTTGAGTTATAGTCAGAGTGTCCTTCATGTAATATTGAATTGCAGATTCCAAGCTCCGAAATCCTAAATAAGCATAGTCGTGACTCGACAGTAGATAAAGAAGATTAATAAACATTAGAGAAGTGAGAATATAAACATTAAGCACTTGATTGGAAGATTGACATTGACAGAGGAAATATTTGCAGTAGTCGAGCGTGCAGAGCAACCCGACATAGAAGCACATACAAAAAAATTGACTGAGCATTTATTAGTAAGAGAAAATTTGTAGCATGATTGAGCATCATATTAACTTGCAGGAACTTTTGAAAGCCTCACTATAATGAAAAAATATGGAAGCATTAAGCAAGAGACATTAGACGACACAAATATTTTAACAAAAAGATGATGACACAAGAACATTTGAATTGATTGAGCCCGATGGTAGAAGAGTTGTAGAATAGTTACCCGATTCATGACAAATAAAGTAAAGGAATGGTAGAATTGGTTGATGCTGCAAACCCTCGTCGAATCCATAAAAAGATCCCCCAAGAGCGGTAGTTCCTTGGAGCGTCCCTAGAGAGTGTCCCGACGACTCCTAGGAGGAATACAAACTTGCATGTGAGTATGGTAGTTGGTGGCACCCAACAAGAAATCAATAGATTCGAGCATATGGAGATCGAGAAGTTGGGATATGTGATATATATTCATTCAAAGCCATTGGAAACCGATCATAGTAAATCTTATATACATGTATCCTCCTATACAACTGGCAGTTGTTGCCTCTGATTTACCTATGTAGACCAGTATGCATGATCGATGCACAATAAGGATACTTCTGCAAGAGTAGAGACCCAAGACATTGTTGCACACTTGCTCGAGAAGAGCAAGGAATTGAGTGTGGGGGAGATGTTGAGGGGGCCCCATAGGCCTCATAAATTTCATCATACTTATGAATGTAATATAAGAAAAAGTAGATAAATATATGTGTATACGAATAAATGGGCCTTTAGTTGGAGTGGGTGCAACTGCTCCAACAATCCATATCATTGTATAAATACCTGTCAAAGCATTGTAACGACCCTTGATTATTAAGTATAATTAATTTAATAATATAATCCTAAAAGATGAGCTAAACTATATTTATGTCTTAAAATAACATTTCTAATTGATTATTATTAATGAGTTAGTCATGATGGTTAATGATTCATTTGAGTATTAATTAATTAATTAAGTATTAAATAAAAGGTGGAGAATAAAATATAATATTAAATTAAGTTGCGCATACAACAAGGGATAACATAAGAATCCCGAGAAGATAAAAGAATTAATGGGAATGGATAAGGGTAATAAATGGGTTAGGTAGGGAGTTAATGGGGGAGGAGTGTCGGGAAGGAGGGATAAGGAAGGAAGGAAGGAGTGGGAGGGGGATTATTCTACGGGAGTGGAGAAGGATTTTTGGGAGCTTTGAGTATTGCAGGGAGAGGGAGATTTTTGGGAGTTTGGATTGTAGCAGTGCACCGGGGGTTGTTGGGGGTTTTGGGCACGGAGGGATAGGATATCCGTTGATATCCTAGGGCTAGGAGCTAACTACTCGGCAGGGAGGTCGGTTTTGGGTAGTGTTTTAAAGAAGCAGGAAGGAAGGAAGCGGCGAGCAAGTAGTAGCATCAGGTTCAGGTAAGAATTATGCATTGTTTTGAATTAAATTGTTATTAAATCTTATTATATTGACGAAATTGCATATGAATGAGTTAAATTAGTAAAATTTCTTGAATGTTACGGAAGTTAATGTTATTTCATTACTGTGTTATGAAATTAGTTAGTTTATCAAAATAAATTGATGTAAAATGTAAATCCAGCCATTACATTTGGTATCAGAGCCCTGGTTCAAATCTAGAACCGAGGGCCTAAATAAGGGGTAGTTTTTATTTGTACATTTAGTTTTTATTTGTACATTCTTTTGAGAAAAACTCCAGCCACGCTTGACCTGCACATAAAATATAGAAACATTAATAAAAATAAAAATAAAACAAATAAATGCATTATAAATTTACCGAAGTAAAACAATTAGTAACTTATTTGGGTTTGGCTGGAATTGGATTGAATTATTCGNGGAATATGAAGGAAATATGGGTTTTCATTTTACATTTATTTATTGCTTATTCTTCCATTGTTTATTTCTAGAATTACAAACTAGAATTTACAAAGAATTGCAAACTAATTCTAGTTTACTTCTAGAATTACAAAGAATTGCAAACTAGAATTACAAACAATTTATTTCCATTGTTATACAAAAAAAAATTACGGACAATTTATTTCCATAGTTATACAAAGAATTACAAACAATTTACATAGCTATACACAGAATTACAAACAGTTTATAGTTTATTTCCAGGGGTACAAAGAAATTATATATATCTATATTCACCTTATCAATATCACATGCCTGAAATAATCTATATTCACCTTATTTGAAATAATCTGTGTGTTAATTTGAGGGTGACAGTCATAACTAATTGAAGTTGTATCCCTAATGCATACCATATTGTTCTAAAAAAAAAAATGGCTTCTTCTGTACCCCTTATCAGAACACAATCAATTTATGCTTGTGGTAATAATCAGAACAGTATTAAGAATGATCCACAACTTTTTTTCCCAATCAATAGTGCTAATATAACTTCAAAAAAAAAATAGGATACAAATACTGTAATTTATCTGGAACTGCATTGTAAGTAAAAAGATATAGTCTTGCCAAACAACCCATTGGGATTCTCTACTGTTTGACAGTTAAAAATGAATGGGCTTGGTTTGGGTATTATGAGAAACAAGAGGAACGTCTAAGAGAGCTTACGCTGACAATCGTGAGAAACAATAGGAACGTCCAAAGAGAGGAGCAACAAGCCGTTGGCTGAACCAATAGGGGCTCTGACAGAAGATACTACCAGACACCCAATCCCAGCAGAAGACATGTTAGTAGGACGAATCGATTGTCTTGGACGTAGGCGAAGGCCATTGCCTCTGATAAGCCGAATGTCCTTGTACGACTAATTTGTCTTGTGGCGCCTGCTAATCCAATAACGCGATCCGGGGATCTAAGTAGGGTGGCTTTGTTGCCTCTATTTTGATCTATTGTCGAATCAAAAAGAAAGGGCAACTGTTCTCGAATCAACAATGCCACATCTGACTCAATAGAGAGCGTACGAAGGAACTGGAGCCTGGTGAGAACTTTGCTGATCTTTCTAGATAAAGACAGATTGTCCAACACGTCATCTTTCACCTCAAGTCTAGACTGGCTCAGAGAAACCATAAAAAAAAAAAAATTGCAGCTGCCAACACAACCAAATGCAACAGGCCGCTCTACAGTTCTCAGCTTCCTAAAAGCTTGCATTCCATATAATATACTTCTGTTTTCTTTTAAATTCAATTACCTGTATTGATTTTAACTACCTCAAATTTAATGAATAGATGACTAAATTTAGTGCTCACCATAATTTGTTATTATTTTGGTTCTTCATGGCAATTTTAGGCCTGCGATGCCTCTGTTGCTATTTTGTTATTATAGTTTTATGAATTTTGTGTCGATTGCCCATCATTTTGCAATTTCTACAAATTATTTCTTTGTTTTAAAGTTACTTAACTGTAAAGAGATTAAAGTAACATATAATATGGATATTTTCATTTCAAATTTCATGCAAAGATAGTTGACAGACATTGACTAAAAAAAAAAAAGGGTTGGTTCCCTCTGAGCATTAACAATTTATTGGGACGCCAAACAGAATTGTGAAAATTAAAGCAGGTCTGGTCTTCTGCTTACAGAGAAAGATCATATTTTTAAGGGACTCAGACGTATTGACATTAAAAGATATAGGCCAGGATTGCACAGTCAGAACTCAGAAATACAAAGTAGATGGACCAAAACGTTGCAGTATGGTATCCGTATTGCATAGATAATCCGTACATAACAGGTTAATCCTGCCGAATCTTATTGCTATGCAACCAAAAAAAAAATAAAAAAAATACCTAACGCCTATTTTGCCATCAAATCCCTGATCAGAAAACTCCACGCCTCAACGAAAATATTTTTATAGGAACGAAAATGTTTTCCACTTTGCTAGCCTTATTTATACAAGTATTCAATGTGCTACAAAGTGTAAAAAAATTTGCAGAAGGAATTAGAATATATACCAGAATATGTATACTGTTGAGGTGATTAGGTCCAGAGTCCTGCTCCTTGGTTCCTAGCGTGCGTGCTTAAAGGCAAATATACGAAGCTGTGGAATTCCCATGGAGGAGAGGGTTAACCATGGCGGCCCTGCTCCCTCACGCCTCCTTGCACAGCCACAACAAATGAGGGAGAAGCTGAAGAGTTAGGGTTTAAAAGTGATGGTCATTTTTTTTTTATTCCAAATAAGGAAAGCGAAGGGCACGTGGGTCGCATGCAAGCCCCATGTTTCCTACTTGTGAGTCTTCGGGCAAGTGGGTGGCATGCAATCTCGGCGTTGCCAATACAAAGTTTTTTATTGTATTTTATTTGCTTAATTTTAATTTTAGTTGTAACATTATATGTTAAATTATTTATTAAATTATCATTTTTATTAATGCGCCTTTTAAATTAAATTATCATTTTATTAATACGCCTTTTTAATGATTAAAATTTCATTTTTTTTAATTAATTAAAATTTTAGTTTTATAATTTATTTAAAAATGTTAATATGCTAGTATAAAATTAAATTATTAATATATATATATATATTAAATAGATATAAATATAATTATAAGTTTTAATTTAAATAATATAAGGCAAAGAAAAATTTATGAGTCCGTGGGAATTGAACCCCGAACCTCCTTCCACCATGAAAGTCTTTACAAAATCTGCCCTACCAACGTGCCATGGGTTATTCTTTTACAAATAATTTCACATTTAAATATTTTAATTGTCATACCCAATACCACATGCCAAGCTATTAAGCGCCTTTTAGAGCCATACAGGTCACATGCCAAGCTATTAAGCGCCTTTTAGAGCCATACAGGTCACATGCCAAGCTATCAAGCGCCAAAGACAGAATGGAGGAGCCCACAAAGGGACGTATGTGCTCAACGCGACGTCTTAAGAAGAACACTAACGCCGAAAGGTACATAGCGCGGGTGTACGCATATCGACATAAATTAATAAACATAAGGTCAGGAGTCATTTTTAATCAAGTTGTAAGCGTAAATTAAAAGGGCTCAGACTAGGACAAGCAGGAAGGAGGCGACATAGGTACTAGGAGAGTAAGCATAGGAAGTGGCAAGTAAGGCGCAAGGCTAATGTAGCTACAGGGAAAAGGAACCAATAGTTATTTTTGTAGGGGCCAAGAAACTAAGCTTAGATGCTTAAACCTAACCCTAACCTAGCCAATCCCCTAATGGAGTAATGTCTGTTTACAGACAAGTAAAGAAAACTTACGCCTAACCCTATTTCTAAAGTTTAGTAGCACCAATTTAAGA
>ML777774.1:209375-238098 GCA_009831015.1 Picea engelmannii
ATACAAGATGGTAGAATGTTCTCCCCAATATATTTATCTTGATGGTCTTATGTGTGCATGTCACGATGTAGTCTCTTTCTTGAATGTTGGTTGGAAGCATAGCCTTCCAAAAAAGATCAACACACGTATCGAGCCAAATTGTTCACTAAGCACAATACGAAGGTCGGGGAAAAGATAATCATTCTTGATTTGATGAAAGATCATTTGATCACTTACATTATAGTAATGATACCAACAAGGAGATGTGTGATGCTTTGGTTGCATTATACTAGAGTGTGAGAGTCTCTAGGAAGATGCTATTGAGAAACAAGATTTCAACCATATGCATGAGTGACACAGATACAATGGTTAGCTATCTGGCCAATATCACAAAGTTGAAAGATCAATTGGATTCCATTGGGATGAAAGTGGAGAATGAGGAGTTGGTTCTGATTGCCTTGAATGGGTTTGCTTCATCTTGGAAACCCTTTGTCCATGATGGTTGTGCTCATGAAAATTAGCCTATTTTTTATAATATTTGGGATGGCTTATGAAGGAAGAGATAAGGTTAACATATTTTTTAGTGAAGCAAAGAGAAGTAAAATACCTATCCCTCATCCTCCCAAAACAATAAAGGAAACAGGAAGGAATATTTAAGCCAAGTAAGAAGGATTTGAGTAATGAAATGTTTTAGGTGTCACTAGAAGGGACTTTATGCCAACCAATGTTTAGAGAAGGAAAAAGGGAAGGCCAAGCAACATAAACAATTTGTAAGGAGTGCAAGGATTGTAGAATATGTGGATGAGTTAACATCCTAGCTTGCATCCACATTCTCCATGATCTATTGTTTATCTTCCAACAATGTGTCAAGTGTTGGATGGTTTTTGGATAGTGGGGCATCAAGGCATATGACTTATGAGGGGAAACTCTTCAGCAAGCTTTAGGGGTAAAAGGAAGTAATGAGTATCGAGTTAGATTATGATGCCATTTATCTTGAAAAATGATTATGTTCCATTTCCTTTTGAATGCCATTAAGTGATGTTCTTGAGTTGAATGATTTTTTGTTCATTCATGTTGATGATTGCGGCTTCATGAGACATTCTCCAGATCGTTCTCCTCTGGAATGAGTTGAGATGGCATGTGAGAATTCCCATGTGATGGGTGAGTCATAATCCTCTGGACTGAGTTGATATGACGTGTGTGGTCTCTTTTCGTGCTCCCCTGGACCGAGTTGAGATGACTTGAGATGGTCTCTTATCAGACTCCTATGGACTTAGTTGAGTCGACTTGAGATGGATCTCCATATAATACTCCTATGGACTTAGTTGAGTTGATATGTTGAGAGTGACGTCCCTGTGGCTGAGAATAGGTGGATTTGTCCCTAGTGGTAGAGAACTAGAGGATGTGTGAGATCCATTGCTATATTGTCAAAAAGTAAGACTTTGGCAAAACCCTAATTTGTATTGTAAAAGGTAAAAGTCGGCCCCATCATGTAAAGATAATTAATATTGTGTAAAATATTAATTATATTATTCAGTTGTACAAGTTGGCCCCATTGTTTCAATAAACACATCCATTTTATGTGCTAGGTCATGTATAAATAAGAGAGATACATCCCCATTGTGGATCATATTTCATTCTCACATAACATAGTGGAGGTCTGAAATTTGGTGCACACTTATCTTAGGCGCTATATTTCTTGGTCATATAGAACCCTCTTGTGTGCGCTAGGGATTCTGGTGAAAGGGTGATATTCTCTTGACTCTATAGCAAAGGATTGTTTGGTTTTTCACTTGGTTGAGAAGGGTTTTCCCAGGATAATTTCTTGTGTCTTGTGCATGGTTATTGTTCTTGTGATCTTAGTTACTACAACTATTGTATATTATATTGTTGCATTGTTTATGGTTCAAGTTCATGCTAAATTAAAAAAAAACTACATGTCCTTGAGCTAATTATTAAAATTCAACATGGTATCAGAGCAGTGTTCCTGAAGAGCCATTGCACAAGCTATTCCAATCTAGCCATCACCTTCTTGCTGCAACTGCAAAAACAACCCCTTCCATTTTCCTTGTCAAGATAGTTTTATCACTTTCCCCTTGAACATTGGGCCTAATTTTTGAACAGGAAGGTACGTCCTAGTCCAGCGCACCACCTGCAACTCTTAGATTAAAAATTGAAGATGTTTTGATTTTCGGCCCTAGGGTTTCTGCAGAATTTCGGTTTTAGGGTTTCTGCAGAATGTTGGAGTATCTTTGCAGCTTGCTGAGGTTCCTTTGACTCTATAGGGTTTCTTGTTGGCAGTCATAAGTCTAAAAAACCCCCCAGAGACCTCCTCTTGAAAAATGATAGGGTTTCTAGCCTAGCCGTTAGGGTTTGTAAATAATCTGCAAGCCATGAGGAACAAAACTATGGTAGAAGATATGCTTGATGGATCAAGCAACTTCAACTCTTGGAAGTCAAGATTACACATCACTCTAGAAGAGAGTGACCTATTGAGATTGATAGAGAAGACTCTACTAACAACAACAACCGATGAATAGAAGGCTGAATGGAAGGAAGACGATGTCAAAGCTAAGAAGATAATCATCTATTTAGTAAGAGATCATCTACTACCTCGAATATCTACCTTGAATGCAACTTATCAAATGTATGATGCACTAAAGACGACGTTTGAGAGAAAAAACACTAACAAAGCTCTCACACTCAAACACCAACTTCAAAATATTAAGATGACGAAAGCTGACACCATTGCTACCTTCTTCATGAATATTTCAGAGATTAGATATCAATTAGGTGCCATTGGAGAAACCACCATAGACAAAGAGCTTGTCATGATTACTCTCAATTCTCTTCCAAAACATTGGGAACCATTCATTCAAAGTATCAGTGGAAGAGAAAACTTACCTCAGTTTGATCATCTATGGGAAGAATACACCGAGGAGGAAACCAAACTTATAGACAAAGGTGTGCAAGACTCCCATCATGATGAAAATCAAGCCCTTTCTTCTCATACAAAGAGAGGCAGAAGAAATAGAAGAAGTTTCAGAAAAGCATTCAAAGACAAGAAAACTTCAGCAACTTCAGGTCATGAACATAGAAAATACATTTCAAAGATTCAATGTTTCATATGTGATAAGTATGGATACATTGCGAGAGATTTTCTTACCAAGAAGAAAGGAAGAAAACATGCATGCACTGCCGATGTTGATTCAAAACCACATCAGAGAGATGACGACATAAAAGATGAGACATTCTTCTTCATATTAACACTCTTAGGTACGGTCCCTACTGATAGTGATATTTGGTTGATTGACAGTGGTGCTTCTAGACACATGACTGGATATAGAGAACATCTTACAGACCTTGTAGAGAAACAGTCTCATCTGCATGTTGTACTTGGTGATAATTCTAGATATAATGTGAAGGGAGTTGGAACTTCTTTCCAACTAGATTCTAACATACCACTCCAATTGAGTGAGGTACTGTATGTACCTAGGATGAAAAGGAACCTTGTCTATGTTTCTTCCTTAGAGGATAAAGGATAAAATGTTACTTTCTATGAAGGAAAATTTCTTGCATGGCACAAGAACTCACAGATGGATTATGCCCAGGTGATTGGTGTTCAAGAAAACAATTTGTACAGATTGACTGTCCGACCATTCCAGGCCTTGTTAAATGATACTATCATATTGAGCGAGCTATGGCATAAGAGACTTGCTCATTTACATGATAGATCCCTTACCGCTCTGGGGAATATGGTGACAGGCCTTCCAGAGATACATATCGAGCATGATGGTGTTTGCAGAGGTTTTCTCTTGGCAAGGATATCAAGGGGTCCTTTTCGAGCAATGACAGAAGATCCAAGGGGATCTTGGATCTGATACATAAAGATGTTTGTGGATTGATGACCATTGCTTCCTTGAATGAATATCTGTACTATGTGCTCTTCATCAATGATCACTCTTAGAAGACGTGGATTTACTTCTTGAATACCAAGGATGGAGTCCTTGTGAGATTTCAAGATTTTAAAGCTCAGGTTGAGAACCTAACCAAGAGGAAGATCAAGGTGATGAGATCAGATAATGGATGAGATTACACCTCCATGGATTTTAGTGACTTCTATATTGAGGAAGGGATATAGAGGGAGTACACCGTTCCTTATAACCCTTAACATAATGGGGTTGTAGAGAGGAAGAATAGATCCATTGTTGAGGCAACCAAAGCGATGATACATGATCAAAATCTACCTATGATTTTGTGGGCATAGGCATCCATGAAAGATGTGTACGTTTATAACATGAGTCCTCATAAGATTCTAAATAACATGACTCCCAAAGAAGCTTTCACTGGAGTGAAGCCTGAGGTAGGACACTTCAGAATATTTGGATGTCCAATATACATTCATGTACCCAAGGAAAAGAGGACCAAGCTAGACCCTTCAGGAATAAAGGGTACATTTGTGGGGTACAATGAATCTTCAAAGGCATACCAGATCTACATCCTTGGTCAGATACAAATCGAGGTTAGCAGATATGTCACCTTTGAGGAAGAGATAACCTTTCGAAGATCCAGAGAATCTCATATGGAGATTCACAGCGAGAAGAAAGAAGAGACGCTACCTTCTCCCCATTCAACAATTCAGAGAGAGACAATTACTGATCCAGTTGATCTAGTAGCTCCAGTTGATGTTCCCAAAGACATTGCAGTAGTCCAGAAGAGGCTTGCATGGGCTCAACAAAATCTGCAGGAGGCAGAGGGACATGCATCTCCTCGTGGTACATTCCGAGAGAGAAAGAGATATTTTCGAGCTATGTTTAAGCTATGAGCCACATCATTGATACTGAGACTTCTTGTCATGCAAAATTTGTAGGTCAATAGGTTTGGAAATATTCCGTGACCAAAGAGTATCAGTCCATCATGAATAATGATGTGTGGGATATTGTTCCGAGACTGGAAGGGAAGTCTATCGTGACTTCCTACAAGTGGATCTATAAGATCAAACATGCATCTGATGGAAGTGTCGAGAATTAAAAAGTGAGATTTGTGGCTAGAGGATTCTCTCAGGTGGAGGGAATAGATTATGAGGAGACATTTTCTCATGTTGCCCGATACACTTCCATCCATACGATTATTTCCCTTGTTGCATCCATGGGTTGGAGACTACATCAGATGGATGTAAAGATAGTATTTCTCAATGGAGAAATTGAGGAATAAGTTTACATCGAGCAACCAGATGGATTCATGATACATGAGAAGGAGTCTCATGTGTGCAGGTTGAAAAAAAATCCCTGTATGGACTAAAACATGCACCTAGAGCATGACATGAGAATATTGATGGACACTTGATGAGTTTGGGATTCAACAAGAGTGTTGCTGATCCAAACCTATACTACAACATTGTTGGTGACGAGTGCCTGATTTTGGTCCTATATGTTGATGACTTATTCCTCACCGGTTCAGAAAGCCTTATTGTTGAATGCAAGTGTGCATTGCCTTCTGAATTCGAGATGAAGGACGTTGGTATATTGCACTAATTATTGGGACTATAAGTGTGTCATAAGATTGATGAGATTCTCTCGAGTCAGGGGAAATACAGAGTTGATATA
Source organism: Picea engelmannii (assembly GCA_009831015.1). Taxonomy (NCBI): domain Eukaryota; kingdom Viridiplantae; phylum Streptophyta; class Pinopsida; order Pinales; family Pinaceae; genus Picea; species Picea engelmannii. The sequence goes on from ML777774.1 coordinate 214,961, forward strand.
TTGAATAAATTTGGAATGACAGACTACAAGCCCATGGCTACACCGATGGTGATGAATTTGAATAAACTGAGTGAGACTTCTTCTGATTCAGGCGAGATTGATCCACATCTTTACAGACAACTGATTGGATCATTGATGTATCTGGTTAACAAGAGACCTGATATATGCTATGCAGTGAGTGTACTCAGTCAGTTTATGAGTCAGCCGAGAAAAACACATTGGATAGCAGGGAAGCATGTGTTGAGATATTTACGAGGCACAGTTGGTTATGGCCTGAGATATGCCTCCGGTGTAGACATGAGATTGTAGGGATATGCTGATGCAGATTGGGCAGGGAGCGCAGTGGATCAGAAGAGCACCTCTATTTGTTTTTTTACCTTGGGATCTGCCATGGTTTCCTGGTGCAGCAGGAAACAAACTTATGTGGCTTTGAGTATCGCAGAAGCAGAGTACATTGCATTATGTGTGGTAGTCTATGAAGTAGTGTGGCTTCGCAAGATCCTTGTAGAATTATTTGGACATGAGACATATTCCATCGTTATTCATTGTGATAACCATAGTTGTGTGAAGATCTTAGAGAATCCTATGTTTCACGATAAATCGAAACACATCGAGATCAAATACCATTACATTAGAGATATGGTGCAGAGGAAAGAAATACATGTGTAGTACCTTTCTACACATGAGAAAGTTGCAGATGTCTTCACCAAACCTCTTTCCATGATGAAGTTCAAGTACTTCTGTGAAAGACTTGTCATGGTGGAGAATGCATCCCTAGCTGAGAGGGAGTGTTGATGATTGCAGCTTCATGAGACATTCTCTAGGTTGTTCTCCTCTGGATTGAGTTGAGACGATCTGTGAGAATGCCCATGTGACGGGTGAGTCATACTCCTCTAGACTGAGTTGAGATGACGTATGTGGTCTCTTGTTGTGCTCTATGGACTGATTTGAGATGACTTGAGATGGTCTCATGTCGGACTCCTATGGACTTAGTTGATTCGACTTGAGATGGCTCTCTAGATAGTAATCCTATGGACTTAGTTGGGTTGATCTATTGAGAGTGACGTCCCTGTGGTAGAGCACAGGTGGACATGTCCCTAGTGGAAGAGCACTAGAGGATGTGTGAGATCCCTTTTTATATTGTCAAAGAGTAAGAATTTGGTAAAACCCTAATTTGTATTGTAAAAGGTACAAGTAGGACCCACCATGTAAAGATAATTAATATTGTGTAAAATATTAACTATATTATTCAGTTGTACAAGTCGACCCTATTTTTCCAATAGACACATCCATTTGATGTGCCAGGTCATGTATAAATAAGAGAGATACATCCCCATTGTGGATCATATCTCATTTTTACATAACATAATGGAGATATGAAATTTGGTTCACACTTATATTAGGTTATAAATTTCTTGGTCATAGAGCACCCTCTTGTGTGCACTAGGGTTTGTGGTGAAAGGGTGATCTTCTCTTGACTCTATAACAAAGGATTGTTGGGTTTTTCCCTTGGTTGAGAAGGGTTTTCCTAGGATAACTTCTTGTGTATTGTGCATGGTTATTCTTCTTGTGATCTTGGTTACTACAACTATTGTATATTGTATTGTTGCATTGTTTATGGTTCAAGTTCATGCTAATTTGAAATAAACTACACGTCCTTGAGCTAAGCATTAAAATTCAACAATTCCTTGTTTGAAGAAAAATATTCTTTCAGTTTCTTGAATGATAGATTTTGAGTATAGAGTTGCTTTTGGAGGACAATAATGCACTATCAATGGTTGTAGTTTAGAAATTCCAATGACTTTGGTTAGAGGTGTGTAGGATGGTGGCCTTTACAGGTTACTTGTTGATGTTATGGTGCTTCTACATACCAAAGGGAAGTTGGATGAACCTTCTAGTTTTGAGGAGGCACATGTAAAGCATGTATAGTGGGACACCATGGAGATAGGTTCAAAACCTATTGTGGAATTAGTAATTGATTCCAATATTGTAGCTAATGGGAGTATTGAAGAGTACCATGACAAGGTTGTTGGATTCTCTCGTAAAAATGGAGTTGACCTTGATGAGACTCTTGCTCTAATTACCAAAGGATTCTCTTGGAAAGAGGGAGTTGACCATGTTGAGGGTTTTGCTTTAGTTTTTAAATGTTTTGAGATACATAGGCAGATATCCATGTTTATAGGTTGATGGATGCCCTATGTAGGATATTATTTGGACTATGAGCTTGGTATTTCATGATGGATAATATTTGTGCATATTTTTATATTATTTATTTTGATAGATTTGATTCACTTCTCTTGGTCTTGTATGGAGGTGCAATCATATTTTCCCAAATTCCTAAATGGCACATGATGTGGTGTCTAAATATTTTGTCCCATGAAGTTGATATGAAGGATGTTGGAGTTTCATAGGTTGTTGATGATTTAAGGTTATCTTCCTTCAAATCCATAGGTGGTCAAGCCCCTAGCAAGGAGGGGAGGTTCAAGATGCTTTGATCTTATCTTGTTTTGTTAGATGCAATGATATTTATAAAGCTTAAATGATCTACATTCTACCATAATAGAAGATTATGTTGAGTTAAGATGTGAAGTTTGATGAGGATGTACAATCGTTTAAATCACAAGTATCTCCATCAGTGATTGAGGGGATTGAGGAGGTTATTGTTGCAGAATCTGATTTAGAGGTAAGAGAAGAGTTAGATCTAGGTGTAGGAGAGGAAAGCTGAAGGATACATATTTACCCTCTGCTTTAGACCACAAGAAGCCAATATGGATTACTGAGACATTACAAGATGCAGAGGATCATGTGGAAGTTCCTAGATATTCAATAAGGTGAGTATACCTCCTAGGAGATATGATGAGCATATTTCATTAGTTATTTCCATTTTTCAGCCTTCTAGTTGTTTTGAAGAAGTGTGGTGTGATGCCTTGATGGAGAAGGATAATGTTTAGTTGATAGTTCCTTTTGAGGGGTTAGATATTAATTTTGAGACTCTTGGAGCATATGTCCAGATTATGATGGAGTAGAATAAGTTTTGGTATGTCTCTTCAAATAATTTGTCATTCTTTAGTTCTATTAATAGTATGTTTTTAATCAGCTTACAATGTTGTAGTTTAGTTTTCTACCATGTTCTTGGGAGAATTGAGCTCACTTAAAATGGATAATGGTAGTATTTTCCTTTATGCAAGTTTGTTTTCCATTTTTATCAAAGCATTAATTCATGGAAAGAGAAAGTCTCATCCATACCAAAAGATAACTTGGTGACAACATGGTCTTAGTAAGCATGGAGGTTCTCAAGTACATGGTCATTGATATAATTGATTAAGATTGATTTTGATTTATGAAGTGTGGTGTGTTTCATGTATTTCTCTTTTTAATATTCATTCATTGGATTCTCTATATACCAAATGAAGCACTGTTGCAAAAAAGCTCAATTTGAACACAACTTAATTTACATCCATGGTGGATATAGAGTAAGAAATATTCAATAATAACCTGATTTACAACCATGGTGGATATAGAGTAATAAATATTCAATGATGAATGAAGTGTGGTGTGTTTCATTTTCTTCATTTGATTTCATTTATCTTTACTCATTGAATTATGTTCTATATACCAAAACAAAGTATTGTTGTAGAGACGTTCAGATCTTAAGAATCGAACTCTCAAATAAAACCTGATTTAGAATAATTGTGGATATAGTAAGACATAATTTAATGATGTTTCTAACCCAATTTGAATCACTCAATTTGGGTCTCAAACAGAAAATTTATGACCAAAACATTGACTGGATGTAGAGTAGGCAGCTCAGGAATATAGTTAGGACAACCACTTTTTCGATGCCTAAACAGATATATATTTAAAAATTGTTTCTATGGTGTATTATCCTATGAATATAGTTTTCAATATAATTTGAATCACTCAATTTCAATATTATACGAGAAAGTTATGCCAAAAATACTAACTGACTATCCTAAATCTACATTCCTAAAACTTTGTTTCCTAGGATGTCCCTTGGCATATTTGATCTGTCAATTGTTATTTTATTCAAAAAATATTTCTATTGGAGATACCTACATGAATCTAATTTAATTTCCAAGTGGAATTGCTTCAATCTGACCTTTAAGGAAAACATTATGATCAAAATAGTGATTGTTGGTCTAGGTGGAAATTTGAAAACAACTTTATCATGCAAGTCGTTACTATGATATGTGGCATATCATCTCATGGAATTTAAAAAAACATATTTATACTAGATACATTCCCCTGGATACACTTTCATTTGTCTTTGGAATAACTCAAATCAAACATCAAATGAAGAGGTTATCACTTAAATACCACTGGGTAGTCTAGTTGGCCAAGACTCCTCAACAGGGAAAAATGCATTTTGTTTTATTTCTCTTCCTTGGATTTGTTTTATAACAACTACTAGTCAATTTTTTGGATGAAGAGATCCAATACACCTCTCTTCTTCCATGATGTCATGTTTTATTGTAGGAAAGTGCTAGTTTTTTGCAGGTCCCGAGAGGATCAAGAAGGCCAATCTATGCACAAGTGATTTTAATGGCCAAATTTCTTTTAGAGGGAATGTCTCGTTAGAATCCTGAATAAGTAAATTTCATACTATGTCAAGTCACATACTCCATGCTAGTATTACCAAACGAAGCCTCCCAGAAGCCCATTATGTCATGGCATGCTCATTTATTTTCTCTCTTCCAAGATTAACAATCCATCCATGTTGAAGTTCGAACTTCTATTTATTTATGTAGCCAATATTAAACTTTTCATGTTACTACTAGTCCCATATGATGACTCCAAACCATTTTCCCTTCATGAGATTATCATGCTTTCCTGATCCACCCAGTTCTAACCCATGAATAAATTCTCTCAGCTCACTTACATGCTAAGTTACCTCACTGTCCCCTTCCTTTTGTGAAATAAATTCTTACTTGATAGTGAAAATATTTTATCTATGGTTCTTCAAATCATTTCTCTCTATGCTACAGTTGGATGATGTGGGATTCCTTAAGTCCCTCCTTCCAACAAATATTGTCCCATCGACACTAGCACCTTATATGGGATCAATATTAGAGATATCTTATAGTACCTTGGGGCTTGCATCCATTAATAATAGACTCCCTCACCGACGACAATGGGAATCCATTAATGTCCCCTGATTGTCAGATTTTGCAGACGACTCAAATTCAACACATTCATTGGTACCTATCAAAATGTACTATGGTACATTGACACTCATTTTTATTAATGGCGAGTTTCCTTGCGTTGGTTAATGATATCAATTAATGATTGGTAATCCAATTAATTCTTCCCATGTTCAACTTCGACACATTCATTCACATGGTTAGACTTGTACCACAAGTTTGGATACGGTTGAAGAATTTATGGTTTCATATCACTGACAATAGTTTGTAGCTTCCACATTTTTCAAATCAAAAGTTCAGCTCCAGTATATTAGTTCCAACAATAAGAAGGCACAAAGGTTCTAGTTTCAGATCTTACTCTCTGTTCCACCGGCGAATAAGAAGGAAGCAACATGATTTAGATCAAATTGTTTCACTTCAAATCCATGATCCAACAATATAAACCAAAATATTCTTCTATTATCAAAAGATCTCTCAGATGCACAAGTCATGGACTTCTCAGGTAAGTGCAAGCATGTTTTTTTCTAATATTTAATCGGTAACTCCTTGAATTTTAGAAGAGATATATTTGGAAAATTTCCTATGTCTACATGATATTTTTGATGTCTGCATATTCCTTTCCCTATTTGTCAAATTTTTCTGAGGAAAAAAAACATATTTAGTTGGGGGGGCGATACATTCGTACTCTTATACTTCCTTTTGATCCCATCTCACACACTCCATATCTGTCATACAATCTTTTTTCCTCCATGTGAAACATTGGTGATCAACATGTTTTCCCCACATTTGACTATTATTGTTCCTATAACCCCTCACCAGTTTGCATATGAGCACAACTCCGAATCAAAATTCAGTAATTGAGGAATGATTTAGGTACTACGGGGATGCTTTAGAGCATGTCATCAAAATCCAAAGAATTTTCAACAGATCCTGTAACTTTAATCCAGATCCTATAACCTAGTGCAGATCATGTAACCACGTTCATTGGTTAATATACTTGTTATTTCTCAAATCAAAATCCGCCACCTGGAAGTTTTTCTACACATATAGCCTGTGCTTTGGAACCTATTGGATCCCAATAAATTCAAACTTGTTTTTCTAAGGAACATGGTAAAAACAAGTCAAACTTGACAAATTTAGAACAATCAAATCTATTCCAAAGGAACGTTTTGCACACTGTTTGTAGGCAATTGAGGTCGAAATAAGAAATTATAAGACATGGGTTTTGTGAAGAACATAAAAAATTGAGTATTACGTGAGAAAAATTCTTAGAAAATGCACAAGGAAGGTTTTGTGAGCACATTTTAACGTAGTTTTATGTTTTTTTATCGTCGTGTGAAGAAAAACTAGAATTTATGTATTTTTGCACATATGTACCTTTTTTTCATGAAAATGAAAATATGAAGGGACATTTTGGTAAATAAGGTAAAAATACACTATCTCCATTTTGAAGCACTCACTTTATCTTTAAAATGAGCCTGGGATGGCCATTTTTGTGCACTTGGGCAACCTTGTCAAGCTTGGAAAAAATGACAGAAATTGATTTGCTTGTATATTGCATACCATGCATCAAATTGCTATGGAAATTGGACTAGATATGAATCAAGGTAAAAGGAATAAAAAAAAAAAATTCATCTGAAACTGATTTATGTTGTGAGAAATCAACAACCTTCACCTATAGCCATTTTGTATTTTTCTCAAGATTCGTGCATCTGTGGGCTTCAATTTTTGGTGGATAGAATCATAAAGGTAATACCAACAACTCCAAAATTTTTTAGAAGAATCCGATTGATAAATTGTGAGAAAATAGTTGACCAAGTTTGTTGCAGGACATTCTATAATCCTTTGGAGATCTAGTAACCATTTGTTTGTTTGCATACTAGTACAACCTTAACCAAAAATCCACCAAATGGGTTTTGTGTGAAGACTTCATAAGATAGTTTGGTACCTATTGAACTAGAGAAAATTATGATGGGTCAGGGAACAAGATATTTGGTTGATGCACAAACTACTGGATCATTATTTTGAATGCATGATTGAATTTTCAAGTTTATGATATTTTTGCTAAAGGGGGAAGATTCTTTGTTGCAACGAAAAATAGGTTAAGTATAAGGAGTAGGTGTTGCCACACAAGAACCAACACTCACAGAATTTTAGTTGCCACACAAGAACAAACCAAAATAATCTCAATTGAAACTCAAGATCAAAGGTAAGTGTTGCCACACAAGAACCAACACTTGCAAAACTTGTGGTTGTCACACAAGAACCAACCACAAGTAGTTCAACTACCACTCAGATACTTTTCAGAGAAATAAGACCCAATCACACAGTTTAGGAGACTAATACGCAAGTTTGCATGAGGACATGCAACATGTTCATTTGGGGGGAGATGTTGAGTCACCAAATTGCCATCCTTTTTACCATTATATCACATCTTTTTCCTTGACTTTTAATCAATCCCCGCTTCTTGTAACCTTGTATTAACTCCATTTTCATGATTTATGTGGGTTTAGGTTCAAGATGTTTTCTAATGCAATTATTTTAGTATTTTAAGTGAATTTATAATTAAATATTAGAAAGATAACATGTTCTCACTTAACCTTGAAAGTTGAGTGAGTTTAGTGATGATTACATGTATATTTGGAGTTTGCAACAATGCTTACTTTTACCACATAACTCCAAATTCGAATTTATTCTTAAACCATTCAATATTTGTCATGGATTTGGATCATCATCAACTATCTTGGATGTGGAAAGAATCTTGAACCATATTCAAGATTAGTGTGATTTGTTTTGAATTATTATTAAAAAGCTTGTAATAATTTACTAGTTGGTTTTTAGTTTTTACTTATTAGTAAATGGTTGTAACCACATGAGAGAAAAGTGGATACGTATTTATTAGTTATTTATCCAATTCTCAAAGAAAAATCATGTATAAATAAGAGTTCCTTCTCCATTCCAAGGGGAGGACTCTTAGAGCATCTGTCTAGATTATGTTAGAATAGAATAAAATGTAATGGCTCAACTAGCCATTAATACTCTAAACCATAAAGACAATTCCATGGATATAAAAACATTAACACATAAACATGAAACTGATAAAAATTGATTGCACATGAACATATAATGCGCTATATGTAAGAATGACGAGGAGCATACTTGAGAACAAAGATCCCGACTTACTTGCAACTCGATGTCTGTTGAACGATTGTTCTCCAAGCTTGATTCCACTGACCACAACAACAATGTGGGGGACAAATATCCACCCAACCAAACCCTCAGTCTATGCAACTGAGATCCCCCAAGCTCTCAATCCACTATATATGTCGTTATCAAATTCTTCCTTCCCGGAAATTTCTCAAACAAAAACCAAAGATACCTTCCACCCTTTTCCTCTTATATTAAACATAATTCCTTAGTCCATCCATGCAAAAGAAACCTCATGCATAGGTTCCACTTGTCATCATGCAAACTTTCCTTTTCTTATCTTAACTTGACTTATCTTCTCTTATTTTATCTTTTTAGAGTAATTCTTTTCTTATCTTAACTTAACTTAATTGAGTTCTCCATAACTTAACTTCTCACATTTATTTTTATTTATTTACTTTATATTCTTATATTATTTATTATTATTAACCCATGTTACTATTATTATTATTATTTTACTATTATTACTATTATTATTTTATTATTATTACTAAATACAAGGGATTACATACTTCCCCCCTGTTATCACCCTATAAGTTATAGGATCAACTAGTGATTGGGATATTATCTGTCTCTAGTGTTTTTGTTGACAAATGATTTTTCATTCTGCAAATAATTTGAAAAAGAAAAAAAAAAGAAAAAGAAAAAGAAAAAGAAAAAGAAAAAGAAAAAGGAAAGAAAAAGAGGGCATAAAAGAATTGCAATAAAAACCCCATGCAATAATAGTAACTTGGTCCATACCTTTCAAGCATGGCCAAGTTCTTTTTAAATTGATGTTGATAGGGTAGTGAATGAGTTTGGCTAAACAATGTAATCTTAGCCAAATTATCTAGGTTAGATTAGTGAATAAATTTGGCCAGACTGTCTAATCCTGGTCAGATAGCCCCAGGGTAGAGTAATTTCTTAACCCAACAGTCTAATCTGGGTTAATTGTCATAAGAAGCTAGGTTAGAATATAGGCTAGTGGATTTGTTGCTTCATTTTAATAAAACTAGCTTGATGTAAATATTGCACCATGTTTCAGATGCTTTAAAGATAGTTTGGCCAAGCCCCATGGTGGTGTAGTCATGAAAAGTTTGGAGAAAACCCATAAAATGCATTTATCCTAATTTTTTCCCCGGCGCATGTGTTTTTCGCTCCCCACTTATGCTCCTTGCACCTATCAATGGTCCTGATTGTGGCACCCAAATCTACGGTGTACAGATCATTCCGGACCCCCCCGACCATTCTGCTTTTAACTGGGGGGGGGGGGGTGTCCGGAATGAGTGATAAACAGAGCGCAGAGATCTGCAACTCAGAAACAGGCGCGTGGATCAATGGCCCAAAATGGATTTCGGACCCCCCCGGATGATCTGATTTTAACTGAGGGGGGGGGGGTCCAGAATGGAATCTTTTCTCTGGCGGGTCCCTTGTTATACGTGGCAACGATCTAATGGCCCTGAGTCCCGTCATCCTCTACTATCTGACAGACCTCCGTCACCTCTGGACGTCACCTTCCACCTTTCCCGAAATGGTCATGTCCCATAACTGCTGTCAATCCTTCCCCCCCATTCGCTCATGGCAAGCCCCTTACTATGACTTTTACCTCCAATCGATAACCACCACGTCACCCGTCCATATCCCTCAGTCACCGTCACCTGCCATCTCACCCTCAAATGATCTGTTGGCCATTTATTACTGGATAACCTATCCGTTATCCAGCTGACCTGTCTCCCGCGCCCAACCGACCCCCGTTTACTTAAAACTACAGTTATTCCCCTTACTTTCGCTATTCACCCATCGCACCAGAGAAATTCACCATTTACTCCTCCGTTACAGTCAATTTCCCTCATCCACAGTTAGTCGCCCCCACTAACGTTGTGTTTTATTGCAGGTACTGTTGCAGAAATGGCGCCAAAATCCAAACAAGCAGAAGGAGAGGAGAATTTGTTTCTCCCGCCTCCTGTCGACCTGGACAGGATCCCACTGGTCGACAAAGACCGATTAATCGTGGATACTAAATGCGATTTCGATTTCTTAGACCTCCAGTTGTGGCTCAGGGAAGTTTTCCTGGACCAGAGTGATGAAATTGGACTCCGGGAGTCCAATTTACCCCTCTACCTCATCCCTCAGATCCACCATTTTCCCGAGTTCGCTCTCAAGTGTCAAGCTCACTATATTCCCGAACAAAGAGACGTCATCTCCTCGTCTGGAGAGATCCTGTTCCTCATCATGCCCGAATCCATAGACCAGATGATGCAAATCCCCCGAGCCGACTCTGCGTCTCCTTTCAACCTGGAAATTCTCACCGAATTATACCAGAAAATGACCTTCCCCCAAAGAGCTCAAATATTCGATCTCTTCCTTCCCCCATCTGCTCAATTTCCCTCCACAAATCCTCCTTATCCGTCTTCCATGTTCTCCACTAAGGGAAACCAGGTCATCTCATCCCTTTGTACTTTGTTAGGATACTATTCTGATCAGTGGGTAGATGAACCCATTTTGGGTTTTCTATCCAACTTCTCTATCGACGAAAAGCCCACCACCCAGTTTGACTTCAGCACATTCTTGGCAGACAATATTCATGAACAGTTCATGAATTTCGGCACGGAAGGCATGTTCAGATACTCATCGATACTAGCATACTTGTTCGTCTTCTTCCAGGCAGATAAATTTATTTTTTCCATGCAGAAGATGGATGGAGATGGCAGACCTCAGGCAGTCACATCATGGACCTCCTTGCTCAAGCACAACTCCACTGATTTCAGTTTCAAGGAGTTCATCGACCAATTCTACCACCCTGTGGTAAGTATGTTAGGCGGCAGGCTCGAGCCTCGGATAAACGATGAAGTTCAGAGGATCCTGCATCTCTCAGACAACACAAAGACCGGGGATTGTTACTTGTATCAAAATTATACCGAGATTAGAGTATACGGGTGCGAGTTGGCACCGTATAAGCTGCCCAAGTACCCGCCTGTCAGAATTTTTGCATTGGAATATATAAGGCAGATTATAAATTCAGATGATATCCATTTTGTATCATTGAAGAAAAAGTAGCAGCTTAGAATCAAGGGGCAGATTGGCTCCTTCATTTGCAACAATCGTGGCGCTGGGGAAGAAGCAGACAGTATGTTGAGAGAAATGAAGTTCTTCATGAGATTCCCATGGAATTATGATCCATGTGGGATCATCTCAGAGATGAGGGTGAAGAACAAAAACATCCCTTATGTTCATGTGTCTAGGCCTGAAATTGAGAAGTTCACAAATTAGACAGCTTGGGAGCCTAACACATTGATTGAAGTACAACAGCAGGATCCCCCGACCACTGTATCTCAAACAACAACGCCACAGGTCCCGAAGGAAAAAAAGGCCTCGACAAGATTTATCTCTTCCTGTCACGGAGGTATCGTCCGAAGAGTTCCAACTGCATACTAAGAGGCCCAAGACGATTTCAGTTCCTGGCCCGACTGGAGAAAAAGAAGCCCCGTCTACAACAACGACCAAGGTTGATAGGCCACCCTTTGGTTCGAGCCTCCATAAGGCCATAACCTCAGCAGTGACGGAAAAATATACAAATCCTCCATTGACCACCCAGCCAGGCAAGGTGGGACCAAAGCTGAGTATCTTTGAGAAGTATGAGCTGATCAAGAAAAGGAACTAGACCCTGACCAACAGTACATGTGCCCAGTTCTGGAAGCATACGTCGACTGCACAACATAGTTTGCTATCGAAATTCGACATGGAGAAGGGAAGAATGCATATGGCATTCCTCCAGGCACAGGTACCAGACCCCAAGGTGATCACTGACTATAAAAGGGCCACTTTCGAGTTCCAGACGAAGGACGTGCATCCGTCCGATCAGATGGATCTGCACAAACAGACAGGGGAAATGGTTTTCTATACGTTGGCGCATGCTTCCACTTCTGTGTCCAAATTTTAGGTGTCCCTGAACAATGTTCAAACACAACTCAAGCTGGAGAAGATATCGTCCTTTACAAAGGACAATAGGATCAAGACTTTGGAGGAGCTGGTCCTCAAGATCGGTTATGATCCTTCAAATGTGAAAGCAGTTGAGGAAATGATCAAGAAGAAGAATGCTGACATAGCCTCCTTGAGGAAACAACTGAAGCTCCCACCCACAGAGGATTCACAGGGGAAGGGGATAACAAAGAAAGAAGGAGAGAAGGATGAAATTCTCAAGCTGCTCATGGAGCAGAATGCACAGCTTAAAGAAATGGAAGCTGAGATGGAGAAACTGTTAAAGGAGAAAGAGAAACTGAAGCCAATTGAAGTCATTCCATTGAGTGCTATTCCAATTTCAGGAGTGAGCACAACATCAGTGATAGAAGTCCCATCCACAACTCCATTGACATCCCAAGAGAAGACAACCGACCTAGCTAAGTCCATGGAAAAAATGAACCTGCAGGAAACATAGATCAGCAGGTTGAAAAAGGATATTGAGAACCTTTAGGAACTCAAATATTCCTTTCAGACCATCCTCTCCAAGGAAAAGCAGAAAACAGAGCAGCTCAAGCAGGAGCTATAGCAGCTCAAGCAGGAGCTATAGCAGCTCTAGAAGCAAACAGTGGCATGAAATACTTTAGCTGAGGTGAAAGAGAGTGTATGGACAGACATCACTAAGTCCATGAATGAGATATGGCCCATGATCCAGATCATGTTTGAGTAGAATGAATTGGTCCAGAGGAGAAAACAGGCCATTGAGAAGATCAGAGTAGAATTGGGAGACATGCCAACATAGGCAAACGAGATCATCAAGTTCCTCAATTCTAAGACCAGGGAAGAGCTGGAAGAGCTGAAGATTGAAGACAGAACATAGACCATCCTTGAGGTCAAAAGAGTTTTGACCAAGAGAGGACTAATGCTTCAGCTGGAAGAAAAGGTTCAAGCCATGGACCTAGGGGTACAAAGATTCTTTAGTAAGATTGAAGCTCTCCAGAAGAAAGGTCTTCCTGGTCTGAAGGTAATTAATGATAAATTGATGACACTCCCAGATTACAAGAAGAGATTGGCTGATGTGTCTAAAGACAGTTCAAAGTTTTCATGGATTCAAGGGAGCATCACCGACAAGGAATTTCTAGATGCCCTTCAGTGGGACATCAACATCCAACACGAGATTCGATACATCTTCCTCACCAAGCCTACATTCGCCAAGTACACAGAGATGGACGAAGTGTATCGAAGGCTGCTCATAGTCAATGTGCCCAGTCATCTTAGATGGGAGGAACTCTGTGATCTGATCGATTAGCAGATGAGCTGTCCCAGTCCAGTCATTTTTCCAGTCAGATGAGGTCATGCAGAGGATTCATCAATGACTCACCCAGAAATCAGCGTGCAGTTACACCATGTCATCAAGCAGTTCCTAGATTTAGGAAATTTGTTAAATTAGTTAGGCTAAAAATAGATTTAGCACGTTCTGGTCATTTATGACAGGAACGTTTGTAATTTGAGTTATAAATACTTCACCTTTCGAAGTATTGAGGGTTGTTGATCTTCACACCCTGACGCTATCAGACTGTAATATTTTTGAAGAGATCTTCCATTAGTAAAAAGGAGGCACTTTTACAGGATTCTTGTGTGTATTCACTGGTGATGTTTTCTCTCTAAGTTGAATGTTATTCTCACTTTGTTATCATACTGTTTTCTGAATCTAATCTTTAAGAGTAATGATGTTGCAGGATTTATCTCGTACACCCTATTTCTGACTCAAAATATTTTAGTGTTTTATCTTCTGGTGTTTTCAATAAAGAAATTCTTAACTGCTTCTTTGTTGAAATTATCTTTCTCATCTTTTCTACTATTCATCATTTATGCTATTAAAGAATCCAATGATTATATTATCTCGCCCTGTGAAATCTTTTTCCTTTGCGTTTCTGGTTCAGATTTCATACTTTATTAAAACACAGACCCCATAGCCCAATGAATGTGTAGACTATCTCAACCAATTCGAAAAAAACACTTTGACAACAAAACCAACCTATTTCTTTACCTAACCTAATATTTAAAATTGGAAACATAGCGAAATCATATAGAGAGATCCCTCTCTGAAGTTGGAAGGGCTAGATCCTAGCTTCAAAAGTGGTTGGATAAAGTTACCTTAGTAGATTTCTTCTACTGTCAACCTCTAGGAACTTTACCAAGTGCTAACATAGTGGCGACCATACTGGGGAACAAAACATAAAAATTTATAATTTCACATTTTCTTTTCCCTAAAAAGAAAGTCTGTTCCTGAAAGATTGCAAATTTGAGAAGAAAGTAATGTTTAGAGGTTGATTGAAATTTGTACATATTATTTTCGGACTTATAAAACTAAAAAGTATATATATAAAAAATCAAAAAGAAATCTGGCTCCCAAGAAAGTTTATACTCGATCTCATCCAGACCCAGAACCTGCGATAGTGACAGATAACCCCGAACAGTTTCTCAGGAAAAATACCATAGCTGAAGGCTCAGTGAGTCATACTCGCTTTCATAAGTCCCTTTCCTTTTCAGTGAAACCCATTACCTTGCAAAACCCTGACCTTGACACCGTTTCCCAACAAAGCTTGGTTAGAGCACGGTCCGATAGTTTTGTGACTGGAATCAATTTCGACCCAACCGTTTTTCAACCCCAAACCCCTGAAGCTCTGTCTCCCACTGCTAAACAACAAATCACTCCCTCAGTGCTATCTAGTCCCTCCTCGTCCTTGTCTTCAGTCACTACCTCACCGATCATCCAGTCTGTTATCCCACCTCCTCCACACATCATGACAGCTCGATATGCTCCCTTGGTGTTGGCTGCGCCTCTTCATGCCATGCCCCAAGACTATAAAATGAGACTTCTCCAGTTCGATGCAACAGGACCTTTGAGAGCACAACAACACGTAGATAAAATGAATGATTATTATGATCTACATGAGGTAGATGAAGCTGGCGTTCAAATGAGATTGTTTTCCCAAAGTTTGACAGGTGACGTTAAAAAATGGTATAAAGGGTTGCGTGCTGCCTCAGTCCTTGACCTTACCGCATTCCAAAGGAGTTTTCTAGACAGATGGGAGGTAAAGAAAAACCCTCTGCAAATTTTGTCAGAATACGAAAATATCAGAAGAAATCAAGGTGAGACAGTGCAAGATTACTGCACTCGTTTCAATAACCTGTACAATGCAATCCCAGCTGAAATCAAACCTCCACAAGGTTTGGCATTGATAAAATTCCCTGATGGTTTTGACGCTGACATGTCATACCAACTAAGGGAAAGAAATTCTACCACATTGGAAGACATGCAGAAAAGTGCTATAAGTGTGGAGGCCAATTTGTTGGCAAAAAGGGCACGTCAGAGGTAAGAGAGGAGAGTCACAATTAAAGAAGAACCTTCCATGTTGACCTCAGATTCCAAATTGGATTCTTTGGCCAGAGTAATGGAAAGAATGATGGAAAGACTTACTGTGTCAGACAGAAATCCTCCGAGAGAAAATCCACCAGCTCCTCAGGTTCGGAACCCTAACTTTAGGAGAAACCCCCCTCAAATCAAAAAGAGAGATCCTAGGGATCAAAGAGAGCAGAGGGGTCCAGATCAACAGATCATACCTCCCCTACAAGAAAATTATGTCGATGAAGGGGAGGAAGTAATCGAAGAACTGGAGGATACTCATATAAATCTCATGGGCATTCATGATAACGAAGCTATTTTCCTTACCCAAGAAGAGCAAGAACTTTTTGTTCTCAATCAAACAAAAGTAAGTGAAGAAGCTGAAGATGCAGAACAACAAGCATTCGAAAATTCCATTTTGGAGGTACACCGACAATATAATCTGTGGAGTAAAAAGACAGAAGGGAGTTCCCCAAAAAAGACAATTGAAACAAAGAAGGTAGTCAAAACCAAGAAGGCCTCTGAGACATCTGCCGAGAAGATTCCTGATAAGAGTACTGCCGAAGTTCCTGTGAAGAAAAACCTTACTATTATGAAAAGATCGTCACAACCCGAGGTTTCACCTACTACTTCACCCAATACTTCCGGCCAGAAGAGTGTGGCGGACAAACCAGAATTGATGAGCCAACGCAAAGCTCCTACACCTTTCAGCCTTGAGGGGGAATTGGCCAAAGTAAAAATTCCCATTCCACTTTCTGAGTTGATGAACAAAGACATTTATCGTTCACAGGTGATTAAAGCACTGACCATTGAACCTGATATAGGCACGAAGGCCTTAACCATTGGATCAAAAAATCATTTAGACACTGTGAACCTTACTGATGATCAACCCGAACTTATTTTAGGACCTGAAGTAGATGGTCGAGATGATACTGGTGATGTCTCTCCTTTTTACATCAGTCTAAACATACATGACCTGATCTTGCATAATGCTATGCTGGATTTGGGTGCTTCCCACAATCTGATGCCTAAAGCAGTAATGGAGAAACTGGGACTGGAGGTCACCAGACTTTACAAGGATTTACACTCATTCGACTCCAATAAAGTTATATGTATTGGTTTGATCAAGGACCTATGCATCACCTTGGTTCATATTCCTACGAAGAGCATGGTAATGGATGTGGTAGTTGCAGACATCCCTCCGAAGTATGGAATGTTGCTATCTCGGTCTTGGGGGGCTAAGTTAAGAGGAACCCTGCAGCTAGATATGTCTTATGCCACTATCCCAGTTTTTGGTCAACAAAGAAGGCTATATAGAGAAACATTGATGAAGTACATGGTCAGTAGCCAAGAAAAGCCACACAACTATCCTCTTTACTCCACGCATTTTGATATGGATTCTTTTATCTTGTACAACGATGGTGACATAGGAGAACAAGATACTCAGCTGGCAGAAGATACATCTAGTCAAGATGATGGCCAAGAAACCATTGAGGTAGCAAGGATGAAAAACATGATAACTGAAGAGTTACCGACAGATTTCTGGAGCATGGATTTTGATGGAGCAGTAAGCAAAGAAGGAGATGGAGCAGGAGTCTGGCTGCATAATCACAGAAACAGGTATTCAGAAAACCATTCTTACAAATTAAATTTCCAATGCACTAACAATATTGCCGAGTATGAAGCCTTGATGCTTGGTCTGAAGCTTTTGAAAAGAGTTGGTGCTAAACAGATAATGGTAAGAGGTGATTCTAAGTTGATAATCAAGCAGATCAAAGGTGAGTACGCTGTGAAACACCCACGTCTTAGAGCTTATAGGAATGCTGTTCTTGATGCCCTTAGATGTTTTACTGAAGTTGAATTGCAGGTAATGCCGAGGGGACAAAACATTCTGGCGGACAGATTGGCTACGTCAGCAGCCACATGTAAGATTCCTTTCCACTTGACTCGCCCATACACTGTGGAGGTGAAATGCAGACCAACCGTTCCCGATAATATCAGGTACTGGCAAGTGTTTGGTAATGATGATCAAATCGAGGACTTTCTGCAGTGTAAAAATGATTTTGAATGTACAAATATAGATTTAGAGAACGAAAAGGAAAATGTAAATAGATCTGATTTTGAAATTGATAGTGTAAATAGTGTAGAGTCAGGAGAATTAGGCGACGATGAGATGGAGGCCAATGTTTTACATTTGAAAAGCAATGTTCTGCCTAGAGGTCTAGTTCCTTTAGAGGACTTGTTTGATTTTAACGATGTAGCCAAAAAACCGAAAATCGAAGCCAATGGAAAAGAGGTAGAGGACTATAATATAGGGACTGAAGAGAAACCCAGGACAGTCAAACTGTCTAAATCATTACCCCCAGAGCAAAAAATCAAATACATTGAGCTATTCAAAGAATATTCAGATGTCTTTGCCTGGGGTTATGAGGATTTGAAAGCTTATGATACCAGCATCATACAACATAGGATTCCAATAAAAGAAGACAAAAAACCGTTCAGAYAGAAAATTAGGAGGATAAATCCCAAGTTGCTCCCTCTGATAGAAAAGGAAATAAAAAAAATGTACGATGCCAAAATCATAGTCCCGTTGCGTTTTTCCAAATGGGTCTCTAATTTGGTCCCTACACGTAAGAAATCTGGGGAAATCAGACTTTGCATAGATTTTCGAAATCTGAATAAGGTCTCCCTGAAGGATAATTACCCCTTGCCGAAAATGGATCACATCCTTCAAAGGGTAGTCAGATCCAGTCGAATATCTTTGCTGGACGGTTTCTCAGGTTACAATCAGGTCCTAGTTCACCCGGATGACCAAGACAAAACCGCTTTCACCACACCATGGGGCACTTTCATGTATGTGAAAATGCCTTTTGGTCTGATGAATGCAGGAGCCACATTCCAGAGGGCGATGTATATCACCTTTGTGGAAGAATCGGGTAACTTTATTGTCGTCTATTTAGATGATGTAACTGTGTTTTCCCGATCTGATGACGAGCACCTGCGACACCTTAGATGAGTCTTCGAGAAATGTAGAAGGTTTGGGATTTATTTAAATCCTAAGAAAATCCTTTTCAGGCTAGAGAAAGGCAAACTGCTAGGACACATCATCTCCAAGGATGGAATCAAAATAGACCCCAGTAGAATCGAGGCCATACAAAAATTAGAGCACCCAAGAAACCTCAAAGAACTACAGTCTTTTATCGGGACAATAAACTTTCTACGAAGATTCATTCCCAATCTAGAAGAGCTCCTTAGAAACATTACAAATATGCTAAAAAAGGATGTGAAAATAAAATGGGACTCTGAGTCTAGACAGTCTTTCGAACAAGTCAAACGAGCACTCACAGAGGCCCCTGTCTTAATCAGTCTTGATTTTAGAAAAGATTTCTATCTTTTCTCTTTCGCTTTCGAACATACTATAGCAGTGGTATTACTACAAAAGAATAGTGAAAGGTATGAACAACCCATAGATTTCTTTAGTAAATCATTGAGAGACGCTGCTCTGAATTACAAGATAATGGAGAAAAAAGATTTTGCCTTGGTGAAAGCTATAAAAGATTTTAGGGTCTACATTCTCCATTCTCATACCATTGCATATGTTCCAAATGCGGTAGTGAAAGACATTTTGACCCAGGACAACCCGGATGGAAGAAGGGGAAAATGGATTGCTGTCATTTTAGAATACGATATAGAGATTAAGCCTACAAAACTAATCAAGGGTCAAGGCCTAGCAAAATTAATGGCTGAATCAAATTTTCATGCTCTTGACATTAATTTTTTAGCTGTAGCAGATGAACAGGGCGAATGGTGACTCCAAGCGTGAGAGAGGTATTTCTCAACTCTCCATGGTACACAGACCTTATATTCATTTTGAAAAATTTACAAGCTCCCCCTGGTTTGACTAAGACTAAAGCTAGATTTTTAAAGTTGAAAGCCTTAAAATTCTGTATTCTAGAAGGCAATTTGCATTGGAAAGATCCTGGAGGCATTCTGTTAAATTGTTTATTGAAATATGAAGCTGACAAAGTGTTACAAGAATTTCATGCAAGAGAATGTAGTGGCCATCTGAACTGGAAGGTCACAGCCAACAAAATACTCAGAGCTGGTTTCTATTGGCCCACCCTATTCGTCGATGTACATCATAAAGTGACTGCATGTCATCAATGTCAGTTGTTTGAAGGCAAAAGGAAACTCCTCCCTCTACCTTTGAAACTGATCTCAGTTGAAGCCCCTTTCCAGCAATGGGGGCTGGACTTCATTGGAGAAATACACCCCCCTTCTTCACGCCAGCACAGGTGGATTCTCACTGCCACCGATTATTTTACCAAATGGATCGAAGCAGTACCAAGTAGGCAAGCCACTGACTTTGTTATTATCAAATTCCTTGAAAATAATATTTAGTCTCGCTTTGGATGTCCTAGAAATATTATAATTGATAATGCAACGACTTTTCGATCGAGGAAACTCGTAGATTTCTGCAACCAATATCACATTGGTTTGGGGCATTCCACAACTTACTACCCTCAGGGGAATGCGCTAGCGGAATATTCAAACAAAACCTTGGTAAATATAATCAAGAAAACGTTGCAGGAAAACAAGAAATCTTGGCATAACAAGTTGGTGTTCGCGTTATGGGCTGACAGACTGACCACCAAACGGTCAATTGGTATGTCACCATACCAGTTGGTCTATGACACAGAGGCAGTTTTCCCCACTTCTTTAGGAGTCCCTGTCATGAAGTTGCTTCAAGATGTACAATCTGAGCCAAATGACTCACAGAGAAGGATCAACCAGATGATCCATTTACAACAATCTAGAGAAGAAGTTTTCAACAAGAGTCAGGTAATCCAAGAAAACATCAAGAAGATCTTTGACAAAAGAACCAAGGAAGATGATTTTGAGCTAGGAGATTTGGTGTTGAGATGGGATGCCAGAAATGAAGACAAGGGAAAACATGGAAAATTCGACAGTCTGTGGAGAGGACCATACATGATCCAAACTTTCAGGGGAAACAATGCTTTCTTGCTAAACAACGCTGATGGGACAGATCTGCCAGGAGGACCTGTAAATGGAAAAATGCTGAAACATTATGTGCCACCTCAGTAGAGATTCAATTTTTCACTCTCCATTGTACATACCATGTTTATTTTTATTTTTCGCATGCATTTTCTGAGTGAAGAACATTAGTCAGTTGGTTGAAGCCCGAAGAGAAGGCCCTAAGCTGCTGACCACTGTTCTTCCCATTTTTGAGATTAAAGCCAATCAATGAACGAAGGCTACTAGGCAGAAGTTTCTAGAATGGAAGGAACCAGGATTCTTGGCACTTCACAGGGAAAGTACCATCCCAAGGTGGAGCCGCTGTTATCACCCTATAAGTTATAGGATCAACTGGTGACTGGGATATTATCTGTCTCTAGTGTTTTTGTTGACAAATGATTTTTCATTCTGCAAATAATTTGAAAAAGAAAAAAAAAAGAAAAAGAAAAAAGAAAGAAAAAAAAAGAAAAAGAAAGAAAGAAAAAAGAAAAAGAAAAAAAAAAGAAAAAGAAAAAGAAAAAGAAAAAGGAAAGAAAAAGAGGGCATAAAAGAATTGCAATAAAAGCCCCATGCAATAATAGTAACTTGGTCCATACCTTTCAAGCATGGCCAAGTTCTTTTTAAATTGATGTTGATAGGGTAGTGATTGAGTTTGGCTAAACAGTGTAATCTTAGCCAAATTATCTAGGTTAGATTAGTGAATAAATCTGGCCAGACTGTATAATCCTGGTCAGATAGCCCCAGGGTAGAGTAATTTCTTAACCCAACAGTCTAATCTGGGTTAATTGTCATAGGAAGCTAGGTTATAATATAGGCTAGTTGCTTTGTTTCTTCATTTTAATAAAACCAGCTTGATGTAAATATTTCACCATGTTTCAGATGCTTTAAAGATAGTTTGGCCAAGCCCCATGGTGGTGTAGTCATGAAAAGTTTGGAGAAAACCCATAAAATGCATTTATCCTAAGTTTTTCCCCGGCGCATGTGTTTTTCGCTCCCCACTTATGCTCCTTGCACCTATCAATGGTCCTAATCGTGGTGCCCAAATCTACGGTGTACAGATCATTCCGGACCCCCCCGACCGTTCTGTTTTTAACCGGGGGGGTCCAGAATCGATGATAAGACTTTCGCGCATCTGGACGGCTCAGGATCGAGCGCTCAAATATATGGTCAGCGTTGGTTTCCAGACCCCCCCGTCTGTTCTACCTTTAATGGAGGGGGGGGGGGGTCCAGAATGAGTGATAAACAGAGCACAAAGATCTGCAGCTCAGAAACAGGCGCGCAGATCAACGACCTAAAATGGATTTCGGACCCCCCCTGCTGATCTGCTTTTAACTGAGGGGTGGGGGTCCAGAATGGAATCTTTCCTTTGGTGGGTCCCTTGTTATACGTGACAACGATCTAATGGCCCCGAGTCCCATCATCCTCTACTATCTGACGTACCTATGTCACCTTCCACCTTTCCTGAAATGGTCATGTCCCATAATTGTTGTCAGTCCTTCCCCCCCATTTGCTCATGGCAAGCCCCTTACTATGATTTTTACCTTCAATCGATAGCCGCCACATCACCTGTTCATATCCCTCAGTCACCGTCACCCGCCATCTCACCCTCAAATGATCCTTTGGCCATTTATTACTGGATAACCTATCCGTTATCCAACTGACCTGTCTCCTATGCCCAACCGACCCCTGTTTACTTCAAACTACCGTTATTCCCCTTACTTTCACTATTCACCCATCGAACCATAGAAATTCACCGTTTACTCCTCCGTTACAGTCAGTTTCCCTCATCCACAGTCAGTCGCCCCCACTAACGTTGTATTTTATTGCAGGTACTGTTGCAGAAATGGCGCCAAAATACAAACAAGCAGAAGGAGAGGAGAATCCGTTTCTCCTGCCTCCTGTCGACTGGACAAGATCCCACTGGTCGACAAAGACCGATTAATCATGGATAATAAATGCGATTTCGATTTCTCAGACCTCCATTCATGGCTCAGGGAAGTTTTCCTGGACCAGAGTGATGAAATTGGACTCTGGGAGTCCAATTTACCCCTCTACCTCTTCCCTCAGATCCACCATTTTCTCGAGTTCACTCTCAAGTGTCAAGCTCACTATATTCCCGAACAAAGAGTCGTCATCTCCTCATATGGAGAGATCCTGTTCCTCATCATGCCTAAATCCATAGACCAGATGATGCAAATCCCCCGAGCTGACTCTGCATCTCCTTTCAACCTGGAAATTCTCACCGAATTATACCAGAAAATGACCTTCCCCCAAAGAGCTCAAATATTCGATCTCTTCCTTCCCCCATCCGCTCAATTTCCCTCCACAAATCCTCCTTATCCGTCTTCCATGTTCTCCACTAAGGGAAACCAGGTCATCTCATCCCT
>ML777774.1:238148-267414 GCA_009831015.1 Picea engelmannii
GGTTTTCTATCCATCTTCTCTACCGACGAAAAGCCCACCACCCAGTTTTACTTCAGCACATTCTTGGCAGACAATATTCACGAACAATTTGTGAATTTCGGCATGGAAGGCATGTTCAGATACTCATCGATACTAGCATACTTGTTCGTCTTCTTCCAGGCAGATAAATTTAGTTTTTCCATGCAGAAGATCGATGGAGATGGCAGACCTCAGGCAGTCACAACATGGACCTCCTTTCTCAAGCACAACTCCACTGATTTCAGTTTCAAGGAGTTCATCGACCAATTCTACCACCCCGTGGTAAGTATGTTAGGCGGCAGGCTCGAACCTCGGATAAACGATGAAGTTCAGAGGATCCTGCATCTCTCGGACAACACAAAGACCGGGGATTGGTACTTGTATCAAAATTATACCGAGATCAGAGTATACAGGTGCGAGTTGGCATCGTATAAGATACCCAAGTACCTGCCTGTCAGAATTTTCGCGTTGGAATATATAAGGCATATTATAAATTCAGATGATATCCATTTTGTATCATTGAAGAAAAAGCAACAGCTTAGAATCAAGGGGCAGATTGGCTCCTTCATCTGCAACAATCGTGGCGTTGGGGAAGAAGCAGAAAGGATGTTGAGAGAAATCAAGTTCTTCATGAGCTTCCCATGGCATTATGATACATGTGGGATCATCTCAGAGATGAGGGTGAAGAACAAAAACATCCCATATGTTCATGTGTCTAGGCCTGAAATTGAGAAGTTCGAAAATCAGACAGCCTGGGAGCCTAACACATTGATTGAAGTACAACAGCAGGATCCCCCGGCCACTGTATCTCAAACAACAACACCACAGGTCCCGAAGGAAAAAAGGCCTCGACAAGATTTATCTCCGCCTGTCATGGAGGTATCGTTCGAAGAGTTCCAGCTACATACTAAGAGGCCCAATACAATTTTAGTTCCTGGCCCGACTGGAGAAAAAGAAGCCTCGTCTACAACAAAAACCAAGGTTGATAGGCCACCCTTCGGTTCGAGCCTCCATAAGGCCATAACCTCAGCAGTGACGGAAAAATCTACAAATCCTCCATTGACCACCCAGCCAGGCAAGGTGGGACCAAAGCTGAGTATCTTCGAGAAGTATGAGCTGATCAAGAAAAGGAACCAGACCCTAACCAGCAGTACTTGTGCCCAGTTCTGGAAGCAGATGTCGACTGCACAACATAGGTTGCTATCGACATTCGACACCGAAAAGGGCATAATGCATATGGCATTTCTCCAGGCATAGGTACCAGACCCCAAGGTGATCACTGACTATAAAAGGACCACTTTCGAGTTCCATATGAAGGACGTGCATCCGACCGATCAGATGGATCTGCACAAACATACAGGGGAAATGGTTTTCTATACATTGGCGCATGCTTCCACTTCTACGTCCAAATTGCAGGTGTCCCTGAACAATGTTCAAACACAACTCAAGCTAGAGAAGATATCGTCCTTTGCAAAGGACAATAGGATCAAGACTTTGGAGGAGCTGGTCCTCAAGATCGTTTATGATCCTTCAAACGTGAAAGCAGCTGAGGAAATGATCAAGAAGAAGAATACTGGCATAGCCTCCTTGAGGAAACAACTGAAGCTCCCACCCACAAAGGATTCGCAGGCGAAGGAGATAACAGAGAAAGAAGGATAGAAGGATGAAATGCTCAAGCTGCTCATGGAGCATAATGCATAGCTTAAAGAAATGGAAGCTGAGATGGAGAAACTATTAAAGGAGAAAGAGCAACTAAAACCAATGGAAGTCATTCCATTGAGTGCTATTTCAGTTTCAGGAGTGAGCACAACATCAGTGACAGAAGTCCCATCCGCAACTCCATTGACATCCCAAGAGAAGACAACCGACTTGGCTAAGTCCATGGAAAAAATGAACCTGTAGGAAACATAGATCAACAGGTTGAAAAAGGAGATTGAGAACCTTCAGGAACTCAAATATTCCTTTCAGACCATCCTCTCCAAGGAAAAGCAGGTAACATAGCAGCTCAAGCAGGAGCTATAGCAGCTCCAGAAGCAAACAGTGGCAGGAAAGACTTTAGCTGAGGTGAAAGAGAGTGTATGGAAAGACATCACTAAGTCCATGAATGAGATATGGCCCATGATCCATATCATGTTTGAGTAGAATAAATTGGTCCAGAGGAGCAAACAAGCCATTGAGAAGATCAGAGTAGAATTGGGAGACATGCCAACACAGGCAAACAAGATCATCAAGTTCCTCAATTCTAAGACCAGGGAAGAGCTGGAAGAGCTGAAGATTGAAGACAGAACATAGACCATCCTTGAGGTCAAAAGAGTTTTGACCAAGAGAGGACTAATGCTTTATTTGGAAGAAAAGGTTCAAGCCATGGACCTAGGGGTACAAATATTCTTTAGTAATATTGAAGCTCTCCAGAAGAAAGGTCTTCCTGGTCTGAAGGTAATTAATGATAAATTGATGACACTCCCAGATTACAAGAAAAGATTGGCTGATGTGTCTAAAGACAGTTCAAAGTTTGTAGGGATTCAAGGGAGCATCACTGGCAAGGCATTTCTATATGCCCTTCAGTGGGACATCAACATCCAACACGAGATTTGATACATATTCCTCACTAAGCCTACATTCGCCAAGTACACAGAGATGGACGAAGTGTATCGAAGGCTGCTCAAAGCCAACATGCCCAGTCATCTTAGATGGGAGGAACTCTGTGATCTGATCGATTAGCAGATGAGCTGTCCCAGTCCAATCATTTTTCCAGTCAGATGAGGTCGTGCAGAGGCTTCATCAATGACCCACCTAGAAATCAGCATGCAATTACACCATGTCATCAAGCAGTTCCTAGATTTAGGAAATTTGTTAAATTAGTTAGGCTAAAAATAGATTTAGCACATCCTGGTCATTTATGACAGGAACATTTGTAATTTGAGTTATAAATACTTCACCTTTCGAAGTATTGATGGTTGTTGATCTTCACACCCTGACGTTATCAGACTGTAATATTTTTGAAGAGATCTTCCATTAATAAAAAGGAGGCACTTTTACAGGATTCTTGCGTGTATTCACTGGTGATGTTTTCTCTCTAAGTTGAATGTTATTCTCGCTTTGTTATCATACTGTTTTCTGAATCTAATCTTTAAGAGTAATGAATGTTGCAGGATTTATCTCGTATACCCTGTTTCTAACTCGAAAGATTTTAGTGTTTTATCTTCTGGTGTTTTCAATAAAGAAATTCTTAACTGCTTCTTTGTTGAAATTATCTTTCTCATATTTTCTACTATTCATCATTTATGCTATTAAAGAATCCAATGATTATATTATCTCGCCCTGTGAAAGATTTTTCCTTTGCGTTTCTGGTTCGGATTTCATACTTTATTAAAACACAGACCCCATAGCCCAATGGATGTGTAGACTGTCTCAACCAATTCGAAAAAACACTTTGACAACAAAACCAACCTATTTCTTTACCTAGCTTAATATTTAAAACTGGAAACATAGCTAAATCATATAGAGAGATCCCTCTCTGAAGTTGGAAGGGCTATATCCCAGCTTCAAAAGTGGTTGGATAAAGTTACCTTAGTAGATTTCTTCTGCTGTCAACCTGTAGGAAATTTACCAAGTGCTAACACCCCCTTCAAGGAACTTCATCCCGAAGTTAACTTTGATTATGTTCCTTATAGGTTTTTAATTATCTCACCATATCCTCCAAAACATCCTATGTTATCTCATATATCTTCCATAACACCCTCTGTTGGACAAGTATAAATCCACCCAAGTGACCACAATAGGCATCAGAAGTCCACATCAAAACATCGGGGAAGTGCGAGTACTCTCCAACTTTTCTTCCCGACTTTCGAAACTAGGCTTAAAGCCTCTCGGTCTATCATGTCTCTTGAAACCAGACCCTATCTTGTCCATTTGGGATCTATGGATCCAGACCAAGACATCTTGATCTATCATGGCTCTAGGAACTAGACCTCATCTACCAAATTAGGCATCTGGATTGGTACTCACATACACAAGGAATCTTGAAAGGTTGAACCTAAAATCCCTCCACAACTACCAGGTACGACCCCAAGCATTGATGTCCAAACCCACAACACCACTAACAAGCAACAATCCAACCATTCTTCAAGACTTCATCATCACAACTCCGGTATTAGGCACTCTGACAATCTCAAGACGGTCCCATGTCAATTAAGAATTATACAAGAAAAAAGAACCATTGGCATAGATTGGTTGATTGAGTTGTCCCCAACCCATAAGGTATTACTTTGTAAATATTCTCCCTCATAGGTATGGGCTCTCATGAGATCATCAAATAAATCAACCCTCTCGACCCACTGGTGGATGACCTGACAATCACCACCTCACAACATGCAACCATTGCATAAGTTGTAATCATAATATCAACATCTCAAGGAAATAATATTCATGCTAACTCTCACATGTCATTATGATAATACAACACCATTGTCATTACCACAGGATCATGTGTGTCATTAAACATCTCATCATAAATCTGCATATAAGTATCACATGCCATCACATCATGACATCATAAAAATCTTATCATAAAATATTTTCGTGCAATTACATCATGTCATGACATCAAGATATATTATCATAAGATCACAACCCAACATATCTTTATCAAATATAATAAATGGAACCTCATGCTATCCTAACATCATAGCATATCATCATGAATATGATAATCATCTCAACACATATTTATGAAAGACATAGCCTTTTATCAACATAATTAAATGGAATCACATAACATCATAAGTAATTACCATAGGCTCTTAATATAAGCTAACATCATGAACATAATAACCATCTCAACACCTATCACATGTAGAGAAATAATAACATCATTAGTGTTCTTATCATGATTCATCAACATAATCAAATTTATTAGCCTGCATAAATAAATAGTGAATACTAGAGTTTATATCTAATGCAAGAAATATCATCAAAACATCTATCCTACATGGATTTACATGTTTACATTTGTCAGCCCAAGCTAACTCTCCAAAGGATCATTTAGTACTATAAGTGTCACATTATCACCCATATACCAATTGTTTCTTGATTATCATATCAACAAGGAAGTTGGAAATTTACGAGATATGTATAGTTACCCTATCAATGTACTAAAGTTTTCATATATTTTCCTTATCTGAATATACTGTTAAATTTCACATAAACCCCATCATTTATAGCCACAATCTCTACTCATGTATTCTTCCCCCCCTTAGTGAAATTCGATGAATTCAATACTAAAATATTGTTGGATTTAGTAGCATACATTAAACCATCAAAATTCAAATTCTCGGCTCTGTATCATTTTTTAATAATTACCCCAAGGTTCTTACGTCACTTACATCTTTTGTTTATTCTTCGAGGACTGTTATACCCAATAGCATGTAAAGAATAGGTTATCATTATTTAAGTTAATATTGTTCTCTCTTCGAAAGATTGGCTTGTCTAATCCAAATATATAACTCATCATAGGCATACCAACTTCTTATTCATTATGCTAGGTTTTCTTATCAGTCTCTAAGACTCAATCTATCACATGATCTATTTCCTTTGTCTTTGAATATCTAGAACCAAGAAGTGGGTACTTGTTATAGTTTGAACATTCAAAACCCTTAAACCTTTTTCCAAATTCGTCATTTGTCATCCCTCACCAGTTGAGAGTGATTTAATTCATAACTTCCTATATTGATACTTTTAAAATTATACATGTCATCACTCAACCCCTACCAATAATTTTTATGCATTATTCATTTTGCTCAAGCCACTCATCAATATCCCTAAGATATTTTTCCACTTGAGAGAGTGACATCCCTTCATTGTCGTTTAATAAATTTTCCCTAGGATTTATTATAGTTCACCAAGATCCATAGTTATACATCTTAAAGAAGTTCTCTTAGATTTAATTAACTGCTATAATTCAAACAATTCCATATTGTTGCTATTCAAAGTGGCACTTCTATTAACTGTCATCAACACTAGTGCATAATGCTCATGCTAGTTAACATGAAAATAACGTAACTGCATATAGAAGAAATCCGGTCAAAGTGGAATTACAAATTCATTGATTAATTTCATTTGATCAAGTTCTTTTATTATCATTATTCCCCTCATGAGAAGTGACATCCTCGAAGAAAAGTCAAACAAATAACCTATGCCTAAATGTTCACCATGAATCCATATTATTTTATCAATCTCTTACATCCATACTAAATTGTTATTTTCAAATTACGTCATAATTGTAATAAATAATAAAACATAGAATGTTAGGTAGCTAGAGAGGTAGTGGAGGCCATCCAATGTAAGGTGGAATAGGTCCACTATATTATTTAATAAGGCCCACTATGGTAGTTAGATATAATAAATGTAAGAGGAATTCTTAGAAGGTTCTGCTTCTAGAAAATTTCTCCTCTAGAATGTTCTTAGGTGATGGTAGCACTATATAAAGGAGTTCAAACAATGTAATGGGATATGAAGAGAAGTATTGTATTATGAGTGGTAACTCAATAGGAGGATGCCCCCTCGAAGAGGCAAGTAAACAAGAGAGTATCACTTCCATAATAGGATCCATTGTATGGTGTTTCCCTACCTCAAGGGTTTTGATATAATAAAGTGTGGTTTTCATATATTATTCTTGGGTTTATTGTGATATTTCTATATTCAGTCTTTGGTACTTAACAATTGGTATCATAACACTTTCCTTGGCAAGCATTGTCGACAAATATTTTTATTTTTTTTTGCAGATTTATTTTGGTGCAAAATTTGCAGAAATTGGTTGTAGATCTGAATTCCTCTCAGAAAAACACCCAAGTTGAAAAACAATCGTCTAAAACAGAGTCTGGGAAGTAAAGTTATTTGCATTTTAAAATATGCAATTTTCAGGTTTTTTTCCGCGGATGACCGTGTGATTTTTCTGATTTCTGTAGCAACTAGAGATGAATTTTCCAAAACAAAATACATATATAAGTCCCTCTTACAATTTCACCTAAATTCAAAAAACAAATCGTCTAAATCAGAGTTACGAAAGTGTAGATATCGTTGATTTAAAATCAACCATTTTTTGGGGTTTTTCGTGACGATGACGAGACTGCAAAGTCCATAACTTTTCACAGGGTGCTCAAATTGCTACAAGATTAGACCCATTGGATAAAGAATTCCCATAGCTTTCTTTTCATATATTTTATGTGGTGTTTTCAATGGATGTTCACTCTCAAACCCTCAAGGAAATTCTACACATGATTGAAGCATTCAATTCCCAGATGCATGACACATTTCATAACTTTGAAGAAGGTCTCAGGGATGGTTTTCATAGTATTCATGAGTCCTTAGCGAGAATCCAAGAGAAATATACTTTGGTGAACATCTTGGATGAATATCATCAAGAAGTGTATGCTTGGTATGCTTTAGAGGACGATTGTGATGATTGGTATATGGATAGTTGTCATTTCTAGGATGACAACCATTTCCATCTTCTATTTGATGACTCTACTCCCCCTCAGGTAGAGAACTTCCTGGAGAGTAAACACAATCATTCTCTTCACATTCTTCTTCAGTTTTATTATTATCCAATCACAATGAATGCATTTTTTATTGGTTCTAAATATTTTGTTCCACGTGACCAGTGTCAATCTTTAGAGCATCATTTTCAGTTGGTTCCCAAGTTCCAATATCTTTAGTGTGGAGTTCACATGAGCACTTGGACATGGGACCCATGTTCACAGTGGCAGTTCAACCACTTCAGCATAGTGGCTCACATTTATACATGGGACCTTGGTTCTCCAGTCTTCTTCAACATTATGGTCCACAATTATCCATGGGACCCCGGTATATGGTTGTCCACCCTCATAACAAATGTTGAGGACAACACTTTCATAAGGGAGATGGAATGTTAGGTAGCTAGAGAGGTAGTGAAGGCCATCCAATGTAAGGTGGACTAGGTCCACTATATTATTTATTAAGGCCCACTATGGTAATTAGATATAATAAATGTAAGATGACTTCTTAGAAGGTTCTGCTTCTAGAAGATTCCTCCTCTAGAATGTTCTTAAGTGATGGTAGCATTATATAAATGGGTTCAAACAATGTAATGGGATATGAAGATAAGTATTGTATTGTGAGCGGTAACTCAATAGGAGGATGCCCCCTCGAAAAGGCAAGTGAACAAGAGATGATCCCTTCCATAATAGATCCATTGTATGTTGTTGCCCTACCTCAAGGGTTTTGATATAATAAAGTGTAGTTTTCATATATTCTTCTTGGATCTATTATAATATTTCTATATTCAGTCTTTGATACTTAGCATAAAACCTATTACACTTATTTACCTTCACTTATATTTATATTCTTACTACTTACCCATTCATTTCATTACTTATATACTTATACTTAAGAGTACAATAAAATTTCACGTTTCAATATTTTCTTTTGTTCTCAAACATGAACATAGATGATTCACAACCACATATTACACCTTGAACTTTGTTCTCAAACATGAAGATAAATGGTTCACAACCACATATTACACCTTGAACTTTGTTATTAAACATGAAGATAAATGATTCACAACCACATATTACACCTTGAACTTTGTTATTGTTCCAAATTCAAGATACAAGAAACTAATGAATAATTTCAATTTAATAAAATTCCAATACAACAAAATGAATTTATATATGTTAAGGCCACATCATACCACGCCATTTTTTTTCCATTATTATTATTATATCTTTGTCTTTATTAAATATCATCACCTTACCAAATCCAAAAACATATACTTGAAATTTCAAGAGAAGTGATTATTATATAGATAGATATAATTTGTGAAGACCATTGTCACACAAGCAAGAAACGTACCACTAGAGAAAATGCCTGATCAAATGACAATGAGAGACTGCGTGCAAGATGTAACAAGTATTTTGACTTAGAATATTAATGTTTACGATGGCTTGTAAGAAGTATTTTGACTTAGAATATTAATGTTCACGATGGCTTAGAAGAGATTAACTATGTGGATCCCCTCATTCAGAAAGAAGTACAATTTTATAAAAGGGACCAAGGATTTTTTATTTTTTATAACAGTCTCATACAAGAATTTCTTCACCCCTTCTTTGTTGGAATTGACGATTTCCAGCAAATAGTCGAGATATTTCATTAACAATATCAGAAACAATTTCATAGTTTGAAGGCATAGTTGTGAACCTTTAAAAAGGCTTTACTTGTACCTAATGGGAAGAGTTCATTAGAGCATATGGAAAACGAAGTCAAGGGACCTATTACAACAGTTTGTTGAGGGACTTTTTTTTTTAATATAGAAACTTTCAGCTTTAGATTTATTTTTTTATATAGAAACTTGTAGCTTTAGAAAAAGATATAGTCAGAAAAACAATGGATACCAAACTCAACATCAAAATAGAGATATCATAATCTTATTTTAAGGATTGAGAGGGAATTTGTTTCCCAAAATATGGGCTCGAACTCTCCCACCCAAAATAGACAAAGCATCAAGTTGAATTTGGAATCATGAGCTTAAACTTAAGATTGATTTTTATTTTAACTTTAAACAAAAATATAAAAGCGGAAAGGTTCAATATAGTTGAAATTAGCCATATGTAATGGTTTAGTTAGACATTAATACTCTAAACCATAAAGACAATTCCATGGATATAAAAACATTAACGTATAACCATAAAACTGATAAAGTCTCACTATAGGGTAAGAAATATTCAATGATGGATGAAGTATGGTGTGTTTCATTTCAATATTTGATTTTATTTATCTTCACTCATTGAATTATGTTCTATATACCAAAATGGAGCATTGTTGTAGAGAGGTTATCTTAAGAATAAAACACTCAACTAAAACCTGGTTTACAACAATTGTGGATATAGTAAGACATAATTTAGTGATGGATTTGTCTTTCGTTCCATTTATTTCAGGCAATCTGATTCTTAGTTAAAAGAGAGCATCCACTCAAATTGTTATTTAATGATTGAACATATTTTTGCATGAACATTCTCACTATCAAGAGTGAAAGATTGTAACAATTTATAAATATGCAATTCTTGTAGATTTCAATTCAAGTGAACGAAGTACTCTTGTATTGTTGGATAGTTAGTTAATTTGAAATTTGGAGTATTTCCTATTAGAGTAGAATCTGATCCTACACATACAATGTTTTCATCTCATAAGTTTATGTACCCTAGATTGATAATAAAATGTAACAAGAATTAAATCATATAATTTGAATGATGGACCCTAGGATTTGTGAGAGGAAAAACCTAAAGGAGATTTGAAGTGCTAAAGTATGAGTCCTTGTGTGAGAAGGACCCAGGGTTTGTAGCAAAGAAACCCTAGAGGAGACTTGAAGCACTTTGCTCGGAGTGCTTGTGTGAGGTAAACTTGGTGAAAGATCAAGGGTGGTCTTCTTAGTGTTGATGCTAATTTGTTGTGGAACCTTTGGTGTGGCTAGATAACTTAATGGGATGCCTTACAAGGAATTTGTATTGTTTCTTAGGATTTGTTATTGATGGTGGATTCCCTAGCTAGGGTTTGGAGGCATTGGAGAGTCCTAGCTTATGATATGATTTAAGGACTATCTTGTACCATCTTGTGACAAGTTGTTTTTAAGTACTTATGATATGTATTAGATCATTATATTGTTTTTCATCTATATCGATTCTTTCAAAGTGGAAAAAATTAGATGATTCAACTTGCAGGGCCATTTTAGTAGCAGGTCCCAATTTGAAAAATTGGGGTCTCGAACCTTCCAAGGCCATTTTGAGGCATCAAATGATATTTTTGGGGGTTAATATTTTCTAACATAGTTCGTACGCTATGAAACTATTCTACACATCGATACCTTTCCAACTGTGCAAAAATTGTGTCAATCAGAGCTCGTATGCAAAAGTTATGCCTCCCACAAGTTGACCTACCATGTTGACCACCATGGTACGAGAGGATGCCATGTCAACCCCCATTACTCATGAAAATGGGGATAGCCATGTATGTAATTTAAATAATATTATATAAGTTCCAAAACCCTATCATAATTGAGGGTTGAGGAAGTCAAAAACCTACCCTTAGATGGCTATTGAGCTATGTTAAATACTAGGCCACTAAGACAATAAGGGGTTTCATTCTATACTATGGTATTTTTGTTCCATAGATGAGCAGAAAAACTGGTGGTGGGAAATTAGAGAGCATAACATAGGGGGTTAATGTTCTGTAGTAGCCAAATAGGCCATGGGTCTCAAGTAACTCCATAGAGAGTGCCCTCTCCTTTGTACTTGCATTATTTCCATATTAGAGAAAAGAGAGCACAACGACCTCACCTTCTAGCTAGGTTTTATCCCGTAAGGGTTTCCCAGAGAAATTATTTGTCATTTTGTGGATGGTGTGTGATTGTATTTGACTATTCTCTATTTTTCGCATTTTATCTATTTTCATGCATAAGCAAAAAAACAATAATTAAATATTCTGAAAATCTAAAGGAATTTAACCTTCATAGGTAGATTTTGGTTTTATTTATCAGATATGTTGTGACGAACTATTCCTGTGGAATATCCACGGTAGTTTATAGATCATATTGTTATCAACACATGTTTTTATTTTGGGTATTTGTGGGAATTTGTAGGATCCATAAATTGGCTTAAAGAGAAGTCATTGAAACCCTAGCCATGGCAGACGAGTTTGTTCATAATAACCCTAGATATCCAACATAAGAGATATTTGAGCAATTGAAAGTGAAAGTTGTTGAAATCAGTCGCAATATGAACCTCCTCATGGAATATCTATCAAGAAATCTTGGATCATTAGGAGATGACAGATTCTCTAAATTAGAGATTAGATTGAAGGGGAAATCGGGAGATCAGGAAGAATCTGGAAAGGAGTCGCGCAAAAAATCCAAGAAAGAGCAGTCGAGTTTGAGTGCCATGAACCTTTCACAATACCTATTCAATATGGAAGCGAAAGTGGACATAAAGCCATACCAAGGTGAGATTGATGCATTAAAACTAAATCTTTGGTTGCAACAATTAGAAGTTTATTTTAGCGTTCACCATATAGATGAAGAGCAGAAGATTTCATTTGTTAGATTGAAATTAGAGGGCCTTGTTTTAACCTGGTGGGAAATCCATACGAAAACACTTAGGATGGAAGGTGATCCACCAATAAATAGGTGGGAGGACTTCAAAACCCTCATCAAATCCCAATTCTACCAGGCTTTTGAGTATGTATAGGACCAATGGATCTGGTGGCACTCCTTCAGGAAAAGGCAGGGGTAGAGTGTACAAGAGTACACCACTGAGTTCAAAAAGACGACCATCATGCTTGATATCTCTCCCAAGAACCCAAATGTACTCCTCAAGTATCTGATGGGTTTACATGGTCATTTACGAAAGTAGGTGATGTTATTCAAACCAAGGAAAATGAATGAGGTGTGTGTACAGACACAACACCTGGAAAACATAGGCCAAAAGAAGGGGCAACCAAGTGGTTTGAAGCAGAAAGAGCACTAGGAATCTTCCAAGGAGGGGAAGAAGAAGTGGAAATGGGGAAAATATAAGAAGACATAATCCACTACACATTAGTGCAAAGATCCCAGAAACCATTGCAATCATTGCAACATTGATGACCACATCAAGGAAAAATGTTGGAAATGGAATCCAAAGATGAACCCAAAGAACTGTAAGAAGGACAGAAAGAAAAATAACCTTTTAGCCACTAATCTAGATCATATCATTATATTGTTTGTCATCTATCTCGATCCTTTAAGGGTGGAAAATATTCGAGGAGCCAACTTGCAGGGTCATTTTAGTGGCAGGTCCTAGTTTGGAAAATTGTGGTCTGAAACCTTCCAGAGCCATTTTGAGGGATTAAATGGTGTTTTTTTGGGTTCTCGGTGTTCAAAATTTGTTTCCACACCCTTGATGGTGTTCTACATTCTGAAACCTTTCCAATGGTGCAAACCATGCGTCAATTAGATTTTGCATGCAAAAGTTATGCCTCTCACAATTTTACCTATTGTGTTGACCACCATGGTACGAGAGGATGCCACATCAGCCCCCATTACTCTTGCATATGGGGCTAGCCACATGGGTAATTTCAAGAATATTCTAGAAGGTTCAAAACCCTACCACAATTTAGGGTTGAGGAAGTCAAAAACCTACCCCTAGATGGTTGTTGGGATATGTTAAATACCAATCCATATCGTGTTCATAAGCTTTCATATTGCAGTGCATCAAATGTCTGTTTACTAACTGATAAGGGTCATGCTTTCTGTGTTCGATACCTACCAGTTAACTTCTTCTAGTGCTTCGGCTTCCACTTTAGAATGGCTTAGGTTTAGCAAAAAAAATTTCCTGATATGTACAGGGAAGATTGGCCAGGACTTCTTTTGAGCTTCCTTTAGCTCTATTCCAATACTGACTTTCACTATTTGGTGTGCTACCTCCCTCAATACCAGTCTGTTCAGGAGGAATTTTGGAAGTGCATGAGGGGGGATTGAACACCCATAAACCCTAATGTAAGAGAAGTTTTCATCAATGAACCAGTCGGCTATTGCTTTGAGGTTTTCTGAGACTGGCTCAAAAATGCGAGGGGGTTCACAACCATAAAACATTTTATGCATTGGAATTACTATGAAATGACAAATTTTGTAAAACGCATTCTTAGCATTTTCTTCCCATAACACAGATTATGTTCCAACTCCAATTCATCAGGGGAAATGGAATCACAAAGCAGATTGCATCCATAATGTATGCCGACATGTAAAAGGCCACTGGCTGACCTTTAGATCTTGCAACTCTGTAATTTGAAACTTCTTGGGCTAGGTTATCAGACAAAATCTTGCTCCAGTTAAAAGTGTATCCTTTTGATGCTTCTTCTAAAAAGGGCATCCATTCTGCAGGAAAATGACAGGGATTCTTTTTCCCGAAAAGTCTACACAACATAATGGCTACATAGACCATGTACTCGTTCAAAGATGCTGTGGCATAAACCCCATGGGTATCGGCCCTAAATTTTGATGGACATCTCCACCATTCTCTGATTAAATCGGGATAAGTTCGGTCTGCCTCAGTACACTCCTTCCTTTGAAATTCAGCTAAAAACTCGACATTATAAATGTGCTTAGGATTTGGTGAGAGTTTATACATTACTTGTATATGCTCTGGCCTGAATGAGTCGACAACGACTGCTTGATCATTTAAAATGCTTCTTGTTAGGATATCGACCTTCTCCAAGGCCCAATTGATCATGTCATTGTATGCCATGAGCCGAGGGTGTGCTGCGATCTTATGAAGCTCTGATTCTGCTATATCCCGAAAGTGATTCTCGGAATCAACAGGAGAATTTTTTATTTCGTAATCCAAGAATTCATAGATTTGTGTCCAGGATTTAATTGAGTCGATGGTGTGCGACGTAGTGTCAGATATGACATCTCCTTCTGGGTTACGCATCTCCTCTGTATCTTCACTCTTCTTTGGTGCTTTCTTTGGCGCCATAGATTTATGTTAGAAGGAAAACTTGTCACAGAAAAGAAGCGTATGAGCTTGGCCGAATGCGAATTACCTTTGAAGGATAGAACAAGCATAGGTTTTGGAACACAGATTTTGAATTCACCTTAAACTCATTTTATGACAAAAACACTGACGCAGCTGACCTGTAATCAATTACATTTAATGCAAAAAATATTTCTGAGATACGTGCAACATTTATCAGTTATTTGTTTATTAATAAGGTCGTATTTCGACAATCCCATATTCAAAATTCAAAAGATTTCATTCAACGGTACCGAAAATAAGAAAATACCTAAGAAGCTTAATCATTGTTGATCGTGTTTTTAAAACAGAGTTAGTCCAGTTTAAAAGCTGATTATGGTTCGAGACTTCGCGTTTCAAGGTTTCGGGGATTGTGGATACATGAGGTATGTCATCGATAAACCTCGATTCCCGAAATTGCGAAATCACGATGAGAGTAAATTAAGCCTTAAATTTTTGTATTAGTGAATTAATTAATCAGGATTAAAGACTAACTTCCAAAACAGGGTTAATTCAGTTTAAACACAGATTATGAGTTGGGACTTCACGTTTCAGGATTTCAGGGATCATGTTGACAAGAGGTATGTTATCGTTGAACCCTGTATCCTGAAATTGCGATACGATTAACACAATCTTTAATAATTAGTAACTTCCATATTTCGGGAAATCGGGGATCGAGATTCCGCGATTGGATATGTATTAAAACATATGTTCTCAATAAACCCCGAATCCTGATTTTTTTTAAAGGTTAGTCTTAACTCCTTTAGGTTTTAAGCTTTTTGTGATTTAAAAAATAACTTTACAGAAAGCGCGTCAGGACTTTATAACATTTTTGGTTTTTTGCCTTTAATTATTTAAAGAATAAACCTTGTCGG
This sequence comes from Picea engelmannii, assembly GCA_009831015.1. NCBI lineage: Eukaryota > Viridiplantae > Streptophyta > Pinopsida > Pinales > Pinaceae > Picea > Picea engelmannii. The sequence continues at coordinate 253,618 of ML777774.1, forward strand.
GATTTCGGTACCGGCCTTTTGGAAATGATAGTGAGGGTTATGCTTTATGAAAAGACGAAACCCGAAAAAGGAAGGTTTTAGTCTTGAAGATAAAAAAAAGTTAAAATATGTTTCAACAATTACTGTAAACAAAATCATAAAATCAACCCTTAAATGCTTACTTTTTAAATCTTAGTTTATCACTCCAAGCACAAGGTAATACACAATTCCATGAAAATATCACACTATACTTTAAAAATTGAACATCACATTTTAATATTTTTTTACTTTTAATAATAAAAAAGTAAATACAAGTTACATTGAATGAAACATAAATTATTTCTTAAAAGTGTTTTTATATTGTCCATATTCAAAACATATGAGCTAAGAAATTTTATTATATTCTCCATAATCAAAACATATTATTCATAAAACATAAAAATGATTCATAACTTCATGTAAGATCATATGTAAGTTCAATGCTCATTTCTAGTTACCATACAAACATCATATGGATAAAAAAAACATAAAATGTTTCATACACTTATTCAGATTGACTCATGGATTTTGAAATATGATCAGAGTCTACATTGTCTTCAGATGAATGATTGGATGAAGATGTAGATGATCCATACTCTTCTATATTGTCGATGAATGCACCATTCGAGTCTACATGAATGCCCAACATTTCAGATGTCAAAAGCCTTTTAGATCTAGGACTAGGTTCAACAAACTCCCATCTTGCATTTATTTCTTGTGGAAACAACCTCTTAATAATATTTGTTGTCTTGGAGCGAAGAGTTCCTCTCTTTGTCAAATTGAAGTCATAAAAAAGTATGTTAAAATCATCTAATTTTAAGAGGCCAGTGCGACGACGAGTTGTATTTTGACCCTTTATTTTTCTCTTTCTATTGACATGTTGCTCAACCACCATCTCTGACTTGTACACACCATTGATTGGTGTTATAACCCTAAATTGCACCAAACATGCTTAATTGGCATCAGACCATCTCATTTGCCTTATTTTCCAAGCCACTACTAAACAACTTCTTAAAACAAACACTGTTTTTGAAGGCATACGCACTCTGCTCCACTACTGCACGTGTGTGTACGTTGGCTGACCCACTAAACCCCGCGTATACCTAAAAAGCATGAAAAATGGAAAGTTGCAGACAAAACACACAGTTTTGGGTAAGTAAACTAAACCGTTTGATATCCCATAGTCGGTCACTCGACCAAATACCTAGCCCTTTCTAGCCTATAAAAGAAGGGGTAGGGGTCCCATTTGGAAGGAGGAAAATCATAGCAAAGAAACTATACCCGATTTAGTATTCCCCTTGCCCCAACCTTTTGCAACTATTGTGTGAAGAGAAGCATATACARAAGCATTTAGAGCACAGTTGAAGAGGAGCCCAGGACCATATTTGAGGAGCAGTGGCCGATCTCACTATTTTAAGGTTACTCTTGCGAGATTAATAAAAGAAGTACTTTTCCTGTCCCTCCATATGAGATTGTTAATATTTAAATTTGATTATATTTTGATAGAATATATAACCCATTAGTTTATAGATTATATGCATTTGGAGTTCTTTGTTTTTATTTTATGAACGCAGGTCAATGTTGGGAGGAGAGTTGCATTCAAGGAGCGACCAAGCGTTAAAGGGATTGACATCAAACATAGAAACTAAGGTACAATAACTAGATCTTTTTAACCTTGTATTTGCATATGAATAATGGGGTTTATGATTGGGATGTTGGTAAAAAGTAGGAGACTTTAGGTCATTTCTGCATGCATGATAAAACCCTTAATGCTAGTCCATAGGAGGGATTTCCCACCCACAACAGAATTCGTGACCCTATTGGGGAGTCTCTAGGGTTTTTTGGGGATACTTTTTGGGTATTTTAGAATTGGTTTTATTACCTTTTTTCTGAGTTTTTTGCAAGAGTCTGAGTTTGTAGGGATGTTGGTCTTCCATACTAGTACTCCCTGCATGATTGCTTGACTATTTGATTTTCTTTCCAGAAATTTACAGAGGTATACGCGGCCTATAGAAGCCCTGCCCGCATATACACGTGCCCTACCTTTAGACAACTCACGTATATCTATTGGGTTGCTGAAGTGTCAGTTGCGTGCTTAAGTCCATATTATTTTTTAGGAGAGGAAGTCATCCTCTTTTCCCTGTCAGAAGTGATCCTTCTCAGGGGTTTCCTGGATTTTCTCAGAGTCTCGGTGTTGCATTCTATAGCCTAGGATAACCTCATATTAGCTTTGTTATATCAAAGTTTCCTTGCATTTTCTTTGCCAAAGTAATTTTCTCTGTCTCTAAGGGACTTTGGTTTCCAATACCAGTGCTCCCTGCCTGTGTTGGACTGTGTTTTTTCAATTTTTTGAGCATTTACAGAGCTATACGTTCCCTGCAGTAGCTCTTCATGCGTGCATATGTGCTCTGCATTTTGGACAACCCGCGTGTATACGCTTGTTGCGGAGGTGACAATCATGTGTTTGTGTTGGGGAGATCTTTTGATAGAGAGAGACAATCATCCTCTTAACTGTTAGAAGCCGGTCTTTTTGGTCTCTGCCCTAGTATCTGCGATCACATTCTTTAAGCCTAGGTTTGATGCCAATTTGTTTGTCTTTTAAAAAAAAAGATTTCTTGTGTTTCCTAGCTTTTAAAACTTATTTTTAGCTTGAAATTTTAAGAAAAATGAGTTTCATTTTGAAAACAAAATTCCCCTCATGGCCAGGGGGCCCATGAATCGTGCATTCATCAGTCTCTTTTAGAATATTTTGTTATTTCTTCTTTGATTGGAAGAAAATATATAAAAAAAAAACTTACTTTGTTAGATCTATTTCTTTCTTGGCATTTGCTTTGCATTGATATTTGAAAAAGAAAAAGAAATTAGTATATCATTTTGTTTTCTTCTAATTTTAAAAGCATTTCAAAAGAAACATAATCCTTTTTGCTAGTGTTCTTATCATTTTCATTTTTCGCAAGAGTCTTAACAACATCAATTGCACCACTGCACCCTTTTTGAGTAAATCAAGCCATTAAAAAGAACGCTAAATCTAAAATTAACTAGAATTTTTATGTTTGTAGGGTCAACCAACTAGTTTAGGGTTAGGGCCTTGAATTAGATTGGAGAGGAAACTCTTCAAGGCCTTTAAATCAAACATTGGAGTCTGATTTAGGGAGTGTTAAAGTCTAGTCAACATGAAATTTATCTGGGACCCCCCTCTAACATAGGGGTTAAACACGAGGTTGCACACGGAAAGGTAGCGGAGATAACCCCTCCAAAGTCGGACCAAGCGTAGTGGAGAACGCATACAGAGGGCTTATCTTTGGATTCCGTTGATCGCATTTGCCACGAAGCTTCATGGGTCTCGAATCCGTTCGAGGTCCTCAATCATCTTCCAGAACACTTTCTTTTGATACCCTTGATAGGTTTCAGGCTTGATACCCTGCTCATTGCGGTCTACCCGACTGTCGACTGTACCCACCTGGTGATTGTTCGCACGCTGGCAACCTAGTTTCCTTTATTTTAGGGACTTACACAGGTGACTGTGGGGGCATACCGCGTTACCAAGGGCAGACATCAGGACACACTTTGTAGAGTATAATTGGAGGGTGCTTCTGTATTCGAGTTGCACTTGCACCGGTAAGTTGCTCTAGTGTTGGTTGGTGTAACTATTCTTCCAACTAGTTAGTCGTTTGTTTGATTTTCCTTTAGGAACTTTTAGTGCGTGCTCTGTGCTCCTTAGTTTTCCATAGTGAGTTAGTTAGTCATGGATTTGAGTCTCTGACCTAGGGTGGTAGACCACCCACTCCGTCGGTCATGAGGACTTTTTGGTCTTCCTCTTGGAAACGTGGAGTCACCTCTTTATAGGCGTTGTTTTGATACCATTGGTTTGCCAGAGTCAGTGTGTGAGACTTTTACAGACTTGAACGATCCCGCAAGGGGAGAACCTTTGCATAAGATATTCATGGCTAAAGTACCCGACGATACCAACCAAGGAACCCTTTCGCAAGAGGATTCTTGTGCTTTTCCTTTCTTGGGAAACATTGGTGTCCCTTTGATGGCTAATTTGTACATTCCTGGATTGGATGTGGGACTACCGGTTTGGTTGGGTACCATTCCAAAAGTCCCGAATTCTCTTGACGCTTAGCAATTGAGCACCTTATGTCATGGGCACCATGTTGATGTTCCTTCGTCAACAAATTATTCTCCTCCTCCTTCTCCTGCCCCTGGTGAAAATACAGTTACTAGTAACCGGAGGCCTAAACGAAGTAGAAAGAGGAAGAATAGGAAGAATAAATCACCAACCTCTGCGAGTCATGTTGGAGATAGGTCCTCAACCTCCACAAGTCATGTTGAAGACCAACACCCAGCCTTTGCAAGTCACGCTGGGGGAACTCACCCAGCCTCTGTCAGTCATGCTGGGGGAAAAAGTCCAGTCCCTTCTAGTCATATTGGTAATAGGTCTGTAGCCTCTGCAAGTCATGTTATCGACCCATCACCAACCTCTGCAAGTCATATTGGATATGTGAAACCATCCACTGCTAGTCATGCTAGGGGCATTGATTCTATTAAGAAACCTAGACAGATAGGACATAAGCCTAAGTTCCCTTGTAAGCTTTGCAAGGGACATCACCTTACTCATATGTGCCCTGGCACTCCAGAGGTACAAAGATTGTGGTCCCTGTCTGCAAGCTCTTCTGATTCTGAGTCTTCTGAGGTTTCCTCTCATCCTATTCAACCATTGGTTGAGAAAGTGGTCATGTTGAAGCAGTCATCAACTGATCTCACTCCTCTTTTGGGGGGTGAGGTGCCTTTAGACCATGTGGTATCTCAGCCTATTAAGCCATTGGTTGAGAAAGTGGTCATCTCGATGCAGTCATCAACTAATCCCAATCCTCTTTTGGGGGGTGAGGTGCCTTTGGACCATGTAGTCTCTCATCCTATTCAACCATTGGTTGAGAAAGCGGCGACGTCGATGCAGTATTCGGTTGATCCCACTCTTCTCTTAGAGAGTGATGTGTCTACCGACTATGTTTTTAGCACTTCCAGTTCAATACTTTTATAATAAGGGGGCATTCCGCTCGTTCCGAGTACACCCCCTCCAAGCCCTAGGATGGTTTCCTTTGATTGGAATGACCTTGTTGAGACTCATCTTCCTGCTTCTACACCCTTTCAAATAAGGGTTGAAGTTAATTCAACAAACATTTATTGATATATTGTGGATGAAGGATCCTCTGCAAGTATTTTATCCTCCTAGATTTGGAAATTCTTGGGATCTCCCGAGCTTGTGTCTGCTTCGCATGAATTTTTGGATTTTGATGGACGTCCTAGTGAATATTTGGGGATTCTTCCTCAGTTTCCTATCTCATTAGGTGGGAATATTGTCCTTGTCGATGTTATAGTGGTGCAAGGCCTGTTAGATTTCAATATGCTTCTCGGGCATGATTATGTATATGCTATGAATGTTGTGGTGTCTACGCTCTTCCGGGTTATGCATTTCCCTCATAATGGAGGCATTGTCACTGTTGACCAGTTGGCATCTTATAATCACCATCCTAATTCGACATTGTTTCAGGCTACCCCTTTACATGGTCCTAGTGTTCGTGTAGACTCTACCCCTCCATGGGTTAATTATGTGGCGTCTTATCCTCGATGTTCAATTGCTTCTGAGCAGGAACCTATGAAGTCATGTTTTCCCTCTTGAGACTTGGTCTCAACAATTGATTCTTTGGTTTATCCAATGGGGGCATGGGAGACCTTACTTCCCCCTCTTGGTCCAAGTGATCTTGAATCTCCTTTTGAGTTTGATCTCATTGTTGGTAGATCCTCAAGCCCTCATGCTTGTGATTATTCATTGATAGACTCTACTAGTCCTGGCCAAAGCCTCCATTTTCATATGGAATATGGTTAGTTTACTTCACCCTTTGAGACTGTCGACCCTCGCTTACGTGATTTCTCAGATTTTGAATTGCCTTCAGATGAGGCTATCCTTGAAGCCATGACTATAGATTCTATACCGTGGGAGGACTTACACTGTGGTTTTTGTTTTCTTCCCTTTTGGGAGACTTTCCAAGATGACTATTGAAGAGACTCTTGGTCTGAGCCTAACAATGGGCTCTACCTGAACCAGTTTCATACATGAGTCGTAGCCCCACGGGTCTTCTTTTGAGCCCTTTTCAGACCCTTTAAACATGAAAAGATTGTTGAGCGATCTTGTGGCCTTTCACGCTCGCTAAACTAAAATTTGAAGTCGTGTCTATCCGATGGTAGTTTACCCCTTTTTCGGTCTGGATGGTCAACTGTATGAACAAAGGTATACTCTAGGAGCTTCAGTTCCCTAGAAGAGTATTCTCAAGTATGATTTTAACCCTTTTTCGGGCCCGAGGGACTAAATTTATGAAAAATGAACCCCCACGGATTCCATAGTTAAGCTCTTTTCAGACTCCCTAAAATTGAAAAGATCGTCGAGTGAACTTATTCTTTCACACTCGTTAAATTGGTCCAGAAGAACATTCCTGACGGAGTCCATAGTTAAGCTTTTTTCAGACTCTTTAAAAATGAAAAAATGGCCGAGTGATCTTGTCTTTATCACACTCATTAAAATGGTTTTGAATAGACATCTGGTCGGTGCTAGTTTACCCCTTTTTTGAGCTGACTAGACTATCTTCGAAAAAGGTACCCCAGTGGAGTCTCCTTTTACATTTTTTCAGACTCTCTAAATATGAAAAACCGTTGAGTTTACCTTCTCTAGGCTTGTTAAAATTACATCGAAGGACGTTACCATTGTGTGTCTTATTAATCACGTTTTCATACTGCGTCTTAAGCCGAATGTCGGCTCCATGTTGCTCTCAACTGAACCATATGAAGCATGCCTTATACGCAAGCCCTATAGCACTTTGCCTCTACATCTTGACACCTTTGGCCCATGGAGGATTTTTCCCGAGTGTCCTTTTCCTGCATATGTCCCTTTTCCCTGAGCATCCATGTGTTCCGTGCGCTTGGAACTAGTATGTTTGCGACACTCGATCCTCCTTTGTAACGTAGCATTATTTTATTCTTTTTCAAGATTTCCAAAATTATTGAAAAAGAAAAGACAAAAAAAAATCAAATATACCCCAAAAAGAGGAAGAGGAAAGTATTTTCTTTTTATTGGCAACACAATGAGTCGCCATTGGACAAAGCACATCCTTCCGTTTGTTCGTCAAGCCTTCGGATTTAACATGACCTTAGGAAGCCGTTCTCACTACATAGAGTTGTGTCCTCCTCCGTTTGGTTATTTTTCCAAACATATGGAGAGTTTGCGGTGCCTCCTGCATCGTGAACTTATGTAAAAATATCATGCTTCTCGAGTCTCATCTTTTGTCGTGCTATTGTCCAAGGGAAGTTATTACCAAGCTTGACTCGACCCTCTATGCAGATTGTCTCTTACCCTCATGACCCGGTCATCTCGAAAGCCCAATCAAGCCTTTGTTCGAAATCCATGAAGCCCTCAACCTGATCATCAAAATCCTCTAGTCTGTTTCTGACAAGCAGTCGAAGACCTCTGGGTAGTGAATTCGTACACTCACTCATATTACACTCCTACCCGAGTTGTGAAGATTTTGAAGCTATTGCTTGAGCTCTGAAGGCCTCATCTCTAGCCATCATGCCTTATTCACTTCTTGAAGATGGATACTATGCATGTATATCTTTTTGATTTCGATATGTAGATCCGTTGTGTATTGCTCGCGGCTACACTTTATATAGTTACATGACATGGATCTACAGTGTATTTGATTGGTAGCCATGATTTTATTTCATTTCGAGCATGGGTATGCCCGCCTTGGTGAGACAATTGTTATTTTGTAGATGGCACCTCGCGAATTCTAGTTCCTGGGCTCACTTGTTTGGTACGCTTGTAATGTCCCCAAGGCCGAGCCTTGTTGTAAATCATGTTTATGAAATGAATTGTAATTATGTTTTATAGGCTAGTGAGCAAAGTTAATATAAGTTGGTGGGCTTATGTGATTATTAGGCCAGAGAGCCTAAGTGTTGAAGGCCAAGAGCCTGATTTTGTACATGTATCTATGCAGAACATTAATAAAATTATAAACACTGCTACGTGCAGACCGACCATGATGAATGAGTGATGGGGGACTAAGCTTCCACAAAGTGGGCAAGGGATTAGGGGATGGAAGGTGGGAAGAGGGGCTACGTGTTGAACCTAGGGGCTTAAGTCCTTGGGAATAATATTTTAATATTATTCCAAAAAGACCATGTGAAATATATGTTTTATCCTAAGTTCTTTTGGAATGACAAGTGACTTCCAAATGGAGAGGAACGCATGCTGATGGAACACATGCAGTTTCGTGGGTGACAAGTGTTTACTCAAGTGCATGCAGTTAAAAACTGCTGAATTGATTCGTGATGGGGTTTCCTCCTCCATTCCACCATCAACCATCTGAACGTGAGTCTCGTCTGACCTCTGTAAGATACCCTTGTGTAATTCTGAAACCAGGGAAAAGGTCTATGTTGATTCCTAAGGAAGCCAGTACATTCCTTGCCTGAATAGTTTGAGCCTGTGCGTGGGATCTCTATACACCTTGTGCAATCCCGAAACCAAAACCGTGAGTCTATTTTGTGATTGCTGAGCATGTTTGGGAAGCTCGTGTCTGTTTTCCCAATTGGCTATTGTGGCCACGCAGTGTTGGACTGCACGTGGCTTACTGGCTAGTGTGAGTTCATGCTTAGACTGTGTGTAACCTCTCTCCAGGTGAGGGAGGTGATTGTTGTTGGAAGAGGCAGGTTGTCAGGCCTGTGAACAACTCTCTCCAGGTGAGAGAGTTTGTTGGGAAGTGGTTTCTTCTAGAGAGTGTCCAACACCAGCTTCGGGCTCTGAGACTTCCTGATCCGACCTGTTGCCGAGACCCAGAGAGGGAGGTGTAGCACCGATGGACTGTGCTTGTGAAGGTGTATACTCCCAAGTAGAATAGGCATGTGGGGAATGAGAGTCCGGGAGTAGTGGGCGTAAGATGGCATCCCGGGAAGAATCCTTCCAGCCATTCTATGTTGTTTTCCCTATAACCTCAGCCTAGCCTAGGATTCCTTACCTTTGGGTGGAGCTTAGTCCCAGCTCGGGGGTGACCCACTACTGAGATTGATGAGCAGCGTGGTCTAAGGCTGGGAGGTTCGTGGAAGGCCTGCACGTGGTTGGTGGAATTACCATCGTTTCAAAGATAAGTACCAGACGATGTTTTAATTATGTTTTGCATGTATGTGTATTTATATTTATCATGTATTCTGCTGTGCAGATGGATTAATGTTAATTCCATGGATTATTTATGTCAGCAATAATTTTGTGCTGACTCTGAGTTTAAATGTGTTTAACCTATTTTAAATGCATGTTATTAATTAAGCATAAAATGATGTTGTTCCGCAAAGTAGCGTCTTCCTAGCCAGTAGGTTGGATGACAGCCGGGGGAGCGTTACAGAATGGTATCAGAGCCAAGGTTTCAACCCTGAGCCTAGATGGGTCGGATTAGTGGTCTTCAGACTGAAATGTTTGAGAAGAAATTGTGTCGGGAGGGCCAATTTCAAACCCCAGAATGTTCCTGAGTGTCAAGGAGTCACTTGACCATGTTACAAAGCTCAGGAGGTTTAGCGGTATTTTAGAACCGCAGCCGGTGTGGTATATGGCCACCGGGAGAGAGATAGAGCTCAACGCATAAAGTGTTGGAGCTGTAGGATCTGTTCGGGAGGAAAGGAGAACCCTCACGACCATCATATCTGGAGAATGTGCACGAGGTTTAAAACCCTTTGATTGCATAGGAGTGTGGAAATCACAGTACGTGAAATCCCGAAACGATCTACACCGTAGATCGTAGGAGAGGAACTTGACCGTTGGATCAAGTAGATTAATAGACCGTAATTTCGTTAAGCGGTGGGAAAATCTGGGCAGCCAGAATCTGCGTGCCCATATCTACGGCCAGGGTTCCATTCCGGACCCCCTTCGTCGTTATACCTTTAACAAGGTGGGGGGTGGGGGGTCCAGTATTGAGTGTGCAGGTTTCGACGACTTGTATTGGGGCGCTTGGATCTACTGACAATATTGGATTCTAGACCCCTTTGAAACCTTTCTACNGGGGGGGGGGGGGTCCAGAATGGGCGACTTTTTGTGGATGCACGAAACCCGAAGTCCCGAAGTCCCGAAATCTTTGAAGATGGAAGAACCACAACAGATTTTAACCATTGGATGTTGGGTAAACGTAGACCGTCGATCCACCCGATTTACACGAATTCGGTAAATTAGAACTCTGGGAGATAGTTGTGTGTGCCTTAAACTCTTCGAAGGATGAAGACCCGAGTAGCACCTAGTAGTCTAGCACTTGGTCATGACCCTTGGTCATGTGGGTAGGGACTAAGAAAGAGGGAGCTATCACCCAAAAGTATAGAGCCGAGCAGAGCTCGGAAAATTCATGAAATTGAAACATTTTCTTAAATTGGATTGTTTATGAATGATGAAGGAATTGTCAAGAAACGAAGGCCTGACAAATTCTAGTCGTCTGCGCATTTGTATTGCAGAAGGTTGACGAGTGCCAGAACTGATTTGAATTGCCACAAAGTGAAAAGAAATGGAAGACACATAATGCTTCCAGTTCAGAAAATGAAGCTCAGAAGATATAGCATAGAACTTTTGTATGTAGAGTGTGCATATCCAGCGCAAGGAGTGCTTATAGAGGGAACTTGTTTTAAGTTCGAAAGACTCTAAGAGACGAGCGTAGAGGGTGCCAAGAGGGCACCAGAAAGCATTTTGGAAAACACCATCGAAGCCTCCGAAATATTCGAAATCCTTCAAGTTAGGGAGGAAGTCAAGTCCAAAAGAATTGATGCCAAGATATTTGGAAAGAAGTCATTGAGAACTTGAATGGACGGTAGGAATCCTTGGAGGTAAGACCGTGCAGAGGTAAGACCGTGCAAAGGAAAGCACCGAGAAAAAAGAATCACTGAGGGTTCTATGGAAGCTCTGCCAGGAGGGCATTGAGAAAGTGCATAGAGTGCAAAAAAGAACTCTATTCTAAGATCAGAGGAAGGAGAAGTGTCGAGAAGGAAGACCAAATTTCTGAGAATTCCGTGAGACTCTGCCAAGAGGGCATTGAGAAAATGAATAAGATGCATTAAGGAGAAATCTATTTTGAGTTCAGTGAGAAGACAGAGTCACTGAGGATTCTGGAGAACTTTTCCAGGAAGGGCACCGAGTTGGTGCAATTGTGAACAGAAGGAACTCTTTCGAGTTTTGAGATAGGAGAAGTGTCACAGGAAGACACTCACAGGGTTACTGAACACCCTGTAGGCTTAATAAAGCGTGCTTGAGAAAGAAGTTTCCAGAGGGCACCAATATCCATTTGAAGGAGAAGGAAAGGGTTGAATCCCTTAGAGGTTCAAGTTCTGAAGCTTAGGAAGGATAGTATTGTTGTGCACATAGTAACAACAAAGAGGAGCAAGAGGTCGAGAAACCCTTTGAGGTTTCATAGTTGATAAAGCTCGGGAGGGACATCATTCCTAGAACACAGGCGAGATTCAAAGGAATTGAGCTCGCATGGGAAGAGAAGGTCGAGGCCTTTGAAACTTCGGAAAATATTCCAAGGGGAAGGAATAAGTTCTAAATCTCAGGAGGGAGCATAGCTGTCATTAGATCAGCTGGAGAGGAAGAGATCTGGGTCATCGGATCTAGTGCAAAGAACTGATAGTCATCAGATCCGAAGGAAGGTGCACAGATTTTAACCTCTGGGAGGTTGCAAAGGAGAGGAGCCGTATGGACGGTGGAGAAACTTCATGGAGGAAGTGTCGAAGTTGTGAGAGTCGTTGGATTTTGCAGAGAAGAGAGGGGATTAAGGCCGAGTATCTTTCGATACTCTGAATCTCAGAAAGGATAGTGACCATCAGATTCGGGTCAACGACAATCGTTGATCTCATTCAAGAAATCGCGAATTCGGGGTTCGTGAGTTTAGAGGGCAGACCAAATTCTTGGTTCCCCTAAGTCCCGAGTTAGGAGGAGTAGGGAAGGAGATCCAAACCATTGTATCTAAGCCACGGGAGAACCGTTGGATCAGAACCTCCATGTGGTATCACGTATCGGGGGTTCGAGGGTTGAAAGAAATTCTTTTTGACTATGAGGTCACGAAGTGTCGAGCATCGAGGGCTCATAGAACACGTGACACATCCATTAGGTGGGGAATGCATGGTTGATAGGCGGCGTAACAATAAGTGCCCAAAGAAAGGGGAATCAGGTGACAGGTGCTGGACACCCATCGCCTGGAAAGGAGTCAACTCATTGCTAACTTTCGTGTCTCAGGGATTCACAAAGGAGGAGCATGAGGGCTCAACACTCCAACTTGTGAAGTCGCGAGTTGTGAGTAGTGCTAGCACTTAGCCCTAGCTGGTGGTTATGTGTGGAAGGCACTAACAAGGAGGATCCATACCCATATCACATCTCGGGTATCGACATCTAAAGAAAGAGGAGTCGAGGGTCTTCGACTCACGAACTCGCGAGTTGCGAGAGGTGCTTGTGCTAAGGTAAGGTCGTGGTCGCATGGAAATGTGAGGCTCACGCCTGGCATCAAGTTGCGCAGGGTGGGTTTTCGTGAAGGACCTGTGGATCGGATTCATTGGAGGTTCCAACAGGGAATCAAAGGAGCCGCTTCGGCTCGAGGAGAATTTAGAACGATCCTATGTGGATCTTGGCCCGAGGGTCAGAGGTCTGCGTCAAAGCTAAAGTGATGGTTATAAGTTTGATAAAAGAAGCATGAAAGCTTCTACTGCTATCAGATATTCAGGTAGTATAATTTTTAATGGCAACCATGTAGGTATGAGTTTTTATCACTCTTTTTGCATAATTGTTGAAAGGAAATTTTGGTAATGTTAAAAAAAATCACATGATTATATGATTGAATGCATACCACTGGATGTTGTAAAGGTTGTAGGCCTGTATTAATTCAAATATTTTTAGCTTATGAATGCACACATTGACATAGTAGAATGTCATGTTAATTTGGTTATGGGATAATAAACAAAGAATTAAAGATAAAAACTGGTTGTAGGAATAAATGCCAGTAAGCTAGTCATGTATGAGACCAGGACTTGGTTGAATATGAAAAGGTATGGAGAATGTGGCAACACATTGGATAGAATTCCAACTCATGGATGGTGAGATAAATGACTAAGATAGAGAGCATTATGTAATTCAATGCAAGGTGCACTGAATAAGAATGCATTGAGAATTGCACTCATGCATAATGAGTGATAGAATTGTATACTAAATGCAATGGTTGAATATGTTTTGTAAGTACATGCATATATATTATTGCATGGGAATAATTATACTAATGGCTGAAATTTTGCTAACCCCTGAAGTTGAGAACATTTTAGGAACTGTTAAACATTGCAACAAGAAAGTTACAAGCTAGGTAGTCACAGGAATAGAGACTACATAGAATTTTATGTTCAAAAAATTGAAATAATGAACTTGTTATCACCCTATAAGTTATAGGAATCAACTGGTGAGTGAGATATTATTTGTCTCTAGTGTTTTTGTTGACAAATGATTTTTCATTCTGCAAATAATTTGAAAAAAAAAGGAAAAAGAAAAAAGAAAAGAAAAAGAAAAAAGAAAAGAAAAGGAAAAAAGAAAAGAAAAAAGAAAAGAAAAAGAAAAAAGAAAAGAAAAGAGGGCATAAAAGAATTGAAATAAAATCCCCATGCAATAATGGTAACTTGGTCCATACCTTTCAAGCATGGCCAAGTTCTTTATAAATTTGATGTTGA
>ML777774.1:272618-282973 GCA_009831015.1 Picea engelmannii
CTATCAGACTGTAACATTTTTTAAGAGATCTTCCATTAATAAAAAGGAGGCACTTTTACAGGATTCTTGCGTGTATTCACTGGTGATGTTTATTCTCTAAGTTGAATGTTATTCTTGCTTTGTGATCATATTGTTTTCTGAAACTAATCTTTAAGAGTAACAAATGTTGCAGGATTTATCTTGGATACCCTGTTTCTGACTCGAAAGATTTTATTGTTTATCTTTTGGTGTTTTCAATTAAGAAATTCTTAACTGCTTCTTAGTTGAATTTATCTTTCTCATCTTTTCTTTTGCCCACCATTTAAGCTACTAAAAGATCCAGTGATTATATTATCTCGCCCTGTGAAAATTGTTCCTTTGCGTTTCTGGATTGTATTTCATTTTATTAAGACACAGACCCCATATCCCAATGGATGTGTAGACTGTCTCAACCAATTCAAAAAACACTTTGACAACAAAACCGACCTATTTCTTTACCTAGCCTAATATCTAAAGTTAGAAACAAAGCTAAATCATATAGAGAGATCCCTCTCTGAAGTTGGAAGGTCTAGATTCCAGTTTCAAAAGTGGTTGGATAAAGTTACCTTTGTAGATTTCTTCTATTTTCAACCTCTAGGAAATTTACCAAGTGCTAACAGAACTTATTGTTGTTAATTATAAATATGCATATGCATAGAATGATGAGTCATTCTATTTGGTCAAGTTGTTTGGTAATTTTGATTGAATTGCCAGGTGCAGGAAATTCTAAGATTATTGCATAAGATGTTGTACATGTTGAATTATGATGTACAAAAAACACTGACAATTTGTTGGCAGTATGCAAGATGAAGTCTTACAGGAAAATTGTATGCAGTTTGATGCCTGTGGAAAATCACAAGGATGGCTACATTCATAATGTGGCAACAACCAAGATGAATCATGAAATAGAATGTCATGTTTTGGGAATAAAAGTTGAATTTCCTTTCGAACTAATTGGAATTGCTAAATGAATTCCTTTATGTTCTCTCAGGATAACTGCATGTGGTTGATGCATATGAGATGATGTTGATAAAAGTTAAATGTTGGCTACAAAGAGTATCTCGGGAATATGCTGCTTGGAAACCTTAGAAGGCAGTTGGAACTCCTGGAGCCACGGTGCTCTAAGACTTCCGGTCCGGCCTATTGTTGAAGCCCAAGGAAAGGGAGGCGTAGCACCGATGGACTGTTCTTGTGAAGGTGTATACTCCTGGGTGGGATAGGCATGTGGGGAATGAGAGACCGTTGGTTGGAGTACTGTCAAGGTTTGAATGGTTGGAGTGCTGATGAGGTCTGGTACCTTGGCCTAGACCATATGGATAAGGATTGTGGACCATGGCTATCTTGGGAAGCCATTGCCTCGATGGAGTCATAGCCCTGCTCCGGGGTGGAAGGTCTTCTCACTCAAAAGATAAGTACAATTCTCTATTTATTGTATGTTGTGTATGTTGTATGCAATTTTAATGTTATTAAATTTGTTTGTATATACATATATATACATTGCATATATGCTTGCATTACCGCATCCATGACTATACCTAAGGTGTCTCATATTTCATTACTAAAGAAATATATATACCTGATGCTAATCATGTAATCAATTGGAATATGATTCAGGTGGAACCAAAAGGTGTCCTACAAGTGCATCTTGTGCGCATATTGGACAGGAAAATAAAACAGCTCTAGAATTGAGCTATTGAGATTGTAAAGGTCTAGTGGACCTGGTACAGTCCTGAGGATGTGACATGGGAGCATGAGTACGCTATACGGGCGTAATACCCACATATTTTTGAAGATTTTGGAAATCTTGTTGATGTTGTGTGAAAGTTGCACTGAGGACAGTGCAAAAACAAGGGAGGGGGATTGTAATGTCCCCAAGGCCGAGCCTTGTTGTAAATCATGTTTATGAAATGAATTGTAATTATGTTTTATAGGCTGGTGAGCCAAGTTAATATAAGTTAGTGGGCTTATGTGATTATTAGGCCAGAGAGCCTAAGTGTTGAAGGCCAAGAGCCTGATTTTGTACATGTATCTATGCAGAACATTAATAAAATTATAAACACCGCTGCGTGCAGACCGACCACGATAAATGAGTGATGGGGGACTAATCTTCCACAAAGTGGGAAAGGGATTAGGGGCTGGAAGGTGGGAAGAGGGGCTAAGTGTTGAACCCAGGGGCTTAAGTCCTTGGGAATAATATTTTGATATTATTCCAAAAAGACCATGTGAAATATATGTTTTATCCTAAGTTCTTTTAGAATGACAAGTGACTTCCAAATGGAGAGGAATGCATGTTGATGGAATGCATGCAGTTTCATGGGTGACAAGTGTTGACTCAAGTGCATGCAGTTAAAAACTGTTGAATTGAGCCGTGATGGGGGTTCCTCCTCCATTCCATCATCGACCGTCTGAACGTGAGTCCCGTCTGACCTCTGTAAGATACCCTCATGCAATTCTGAAACCAGGGAAAAGGTCTGTGTTGATTCCTAAGGAAGCCGATACATTCCTTGCCTGAACAGTTTGAGCCTGTGCGTGGGATCTCTGTACACCTTGTGCAATCCCGAAACCAAAACTGTGAGTCTATTTCATGATTGTTGAGCCTGTTTGGTAATCCCATGTCTATTTTCCTAGTTGGTTGTTGTGGCCACGCAGTGCTGGACTGCGCATGGCTTACTGGCTAGTGTGAGTTTGTGCTTAGCTTGTGTGTAACCTCTCTCCAGGTGAGGGAGGTGATTGTTGTTGGAAGAGGTAGGTTGTCAAGCCTGTGAACAACTCTCTCTAGGTGAGAGAGTTTGCTGGGAACTGGTTTCTTCCAGAGAGTGTCCAGCACCAGCTTCAGGCTCTGAGACTTCCTGATCCAACCTGTTGCCGAGACCCGGAGAGGGAGGTGTAGCACCGATGGACTGTGCTTGTGAAGGTGTATACTCCTGGGAGGAACATGCATGTGGGGAATGATAGTCTGGGAGTAGTGGGCGTAAGATGCGATCCTGGGAAGAATCCTTCCAGTCATTCTATGTTTTTTTCCCTATAACCTCATCCTAGCCTAGGATTCCTTACCTTGGGGTGGAGCTTAGTCCCAGCTCAGGGGTGACCCATTGCTGATTTTGATGAGCAGCGTGGTCTAAGGCTGGGAGGTTCATGGAAGGCCTGCACGTGGTTGGTGGAATTACCACCGTTTCAAAGATAAGTACCAGACAATGTTTTGATTATGTTTTGCATGTCTGTGTATTTATATTTATCATGTAATTTGCTGTGCATATGGATTAATGTTAATTCCATGGATTATTTATGTCAGCAGTAATTTTGTACTGACTATGAGTTTAAATGTGTTTAACTTGTTTTAAATGCATATTATTAATTAAGCATAAAATGATGTTGTTCCGCAAAGTAGCGTCTGCCTGGCCAGTGGGTTGGATGATGGTCGGGGGAGCATTACAATGTTGGTGAAGATTGATAATGTATTTCGCCCATTAGATGCTCTTATGACCTCACACATTAGAGGGCATATGCTATAACCCTAAATTTCACCAGACATGCTTACCTAGCATCAGGCCATCTCATTTTCCTTCTTTGCCAAGCCACTACTAAAAAACTTCTTAAAAAAACACTCTTTTTGAAGGCATATGTGCCTTGCTCCACTACTGCATGTGTGTGTACGCTGGATGACCCACTACAGCCCGCATATACCTAAAAAGCACGAAAAATGGAAAGTTACAGATAGAACACACAGTTTTGGGTAAGTTAACTAAACCGTTTGACCACCCATAGTCGGTCACTCGACCAAATACCTAGCCCTTTCTAGCCTATAAAAGAAGGGGTAGGGGTCCCATTTGGAAGGAGGAAAATCATAGCAAAGAAATTATACCCGATTTAGTATTCCCCTTGCCCCAACCTTTTGCAACTATTGTGTGAAGAGAAGCATATACAGAAGTAGTTGGAGCACAGTTGAAGAGGAACCCAGGACCAAATTCGAGGAGCAGTGGTTGATCTCACTATTGTAAGGTTACTCTTGTGAGATTAATAAAAGAAGTAATTTTCCCGTCCCGCCATATGAGATTGTCAATATTTAAATTTGATTATATTTTGATAGAATATCTAACCCATTAGTTTATATATTATATGCATGTGGAGTTATTTGTTTGTCTTTTATGAATGCAGGTCAACGTTGGGAGGAGAGTTGCATTCAAGGAGCGACCAAGCGTTAAAGGGATCGACATAAAACACAGAAACTAAGATACAGTAATTGGATCTCTTTAACCTTGTATTTTCATATGAATAATGGGTTTTATGATTGGGATGTCGGTAAAAAGTAGGAGACTTTAGGTCATTTCTGCATGCATGATAAAACCCTTAATTCTAGTTTGTAGGAGGGATTTCCCACCCACAACAATTGGGTGTGTACATGTTGCATACCAATGCACTTCAATTGAAATAATATCTTCATTTTTTTCTCAATATTTATAACCTTTGCAATCCAGAATGGATAACCATGTAGATCTTCAGTTGCTAAGACTACATTCATGCGATCTTCCTTAATATCTTGTACTAAAACCATGTAAAGGTCTTCCATGGCTTCATTTTGTGCACTTGAGCTTCGCGAACCAATATACATTTTGCTTTCCTCTGCTTGTGTAAACTCAATAGCACCTTGGGATTCTTGTTGTTCAATAATGTTTCTTTCTTCGGATTCATTTGGCATATTTTGTGGCCAATGAAATGGAGTCCTCAAAAATGTATCTTCATTTGTTGAGCTTGAAATTATGTCACTTTGACTATTGAAAAAATACTCCCACCAAACAGAATCAACAACATCAAAGTACTCATATGCATTTTTAATGGACTTTTTTATTTCTTCCAGGTATTTAGAATAATCTACATCTCTATTAAGCCTCTGTACATTATGGATTTCAACAACTGATTGTAAAAATAATAACTTTGATGGAAATATTGGATGATTTAGAATGAAATTCAAAAATGTTAAACCTGATGAAGGCCCCCATTCTGCAGTAATTGAATACTTATTTCCCCATATAAGTGTTTTCCCATCAACTTTTTTGAAATAAAATTGATGTTGGAAGCTAATGTCATTAAGTTGCTCAATACATTTTTTTTCACAATGTGATCCCTGAATAAATCTTCGCATGTCAACAATTTATTCTAAGATATGAAAAAAAGGCTATGGAATGTATGTTTTCTTAATACATTCAATCAATGATGGTAGGATTCCAACATTTTTCCTCTTCAATGTTACTGAAAAAATAACTGAACATTTGATCAATATGATCATGAGTGTGTCAAACAAAAAGGAAACCAACTTTCACCCTTTGAAAGATTCCCAGTTCAACAAGCATGTTTAGATATCCAAACACAATTTGATTTTCATTTTCACGACTAGTGTTGTCCAACTGTAGATAGAGAACTTGAGGAATATTTCCAGACTAGTGAGTGAGCACATGATGAATTACAGTGATGGCCAGATTTTTATCATTAAGAATATTTGGAGTTGTGAAGTAAACCCTTGGACATGTTTTTCCATTGAAAACAATACAACCAACCAAGTGAAACTGAATGAAATTCTCTTCCTATAAATATTTTGGCATACGGAAAAAAAATGTGGTAGAAGTGTTTTCTTCTGGTCCATGCCATCAATTATCATACCTAAATATTTGTTTGGAGCATCATAACACTTCTTCCGATGTTTGTACAACTTTTTCCTTTCACTTGATTGTTGATTTTGATGTTCTTGAAGTGCTTTGACTATGAAATCTACAAATGACATAAAATGAAAATATTTATCATATGTTTTCATAGTTGAAAACTATCCAATTAAAAAAAAAAATAGTAAATGCATACCTCTTTATGCCCCTTCATATTTATCTCTTCTTGATTTAAGAGTATAAAATATGCAACAAATCCCCATCCTTGACTTCTTAGGAATACATACATTATTGAATTGTTTCTTTGATATTCTTGTAAAGTATGCATATGTAATAAAATCACCATTTCCTTCAACACCTTCGGCATATCCTTTGTACAAGTTGTAGATTTCCCTCCTTGAGAAATTATCTAGAATATGTATTGTGTCTCTATCTGGCATACACTCTCCATGTTTGGAAGAGAAGTCACGCATCCATGACAATGTAGTGTTTGTCAATGGCCCACTCTCTTGTCCATGATGTACCTTTAAATAAAATGAAGGATCTTTTTACAAACTTGTCTTGATTCTTGATAGACAAAGATTACCAATTGAGCGAATTTTTTTGAAAGCCTTTCTGCAAAGTAAAATATTCCCAATGCGATAATCATATCCAGTCTTGGTGGATATCATGCACCCCATCAAATGTGAATTTTGCATGATATTATTCATTGAAAAATATGTCTTCCTTTTATTCATGCCATACATGTAGTCCATTCTTTTCAAACAATTCTTTTGACAACATTCACTTGAAATCAATTCACTTATGGAAATTGATTTAGTTAGAAATTATTTCGTAGACCTTGTATAATTAGAATGATTTGGATTGACATAAAAAGTTTTAGTCCTGGTGCTAGAAATAATGTTTCTTTGCAATCTCTCCACTATTTCATCATCCTCACTAGAAGGATTTTCCTCATCGTCAGTAGGAATATCAAGCAAAACATTGTCAGGAAACTGAACAAGAGAATGTCGATCACCTTGATTTGTTGTAGCTGAATGATTGAGAAAATGATATTCATTCCTAGGTCCATCATCATCTTCATTGATAATCTCGTTGATGAGAGGAATATCAAAATCACTAGAAAAATTATTACCATCCTCACCAATGTCATTGGATCTTCCATGAAAATATTCACTTGAAGGAAAATTATCATCACCCTTAAGACTATCAATGCCATTAATATCCTCACTTGGAGAAAATTTTCCATAATTATCATCGGTACCTTGAAAATCCTCATTTGGAGGAAAATCATCATCAACATTGTGTCCACCATTGACATAATCATCTTCATTTCTTTAAAAATCCCCACTTGAGGGAAATTCTTTAGCATCCTACTTAGTGCCTTGAAAATCTTCATCGGTATCTTGAAAATACTCACTTGGAGGAAAATCATCATCATCAACATTGTTGCCTTTAAATTTCTCACTCGAGAAAGAGTGTCCACCAATGGAATAATCATATTCACTACTTTGAAAATCCCCACTTGAGGGAAATTCTTCATCATCCTCATTATTGGCTTGAAAATCCTCACTCGAGGAAAATCTTCATCATACTCATCAGTACCTTGAAAATCCTCACTTGGAGGAAAATCATCATCACCAACATTTATTCCTTTAAATTCCCCACACGGGAAAGACTATCCACCATTTCAATAATCATCATCACTACTTTTAAAATCCCCACTTGTGGGGAATTCTCCATCATCCTCATCTGTGCCTTGGAAATCCTCACTTGGAGGAAAATCTTCATCAATACCTTCAAAATCCTCACTTGGAGGAAAATCATCATCACCAACATTGTTGCCTTTAAATTCCCCACTCAGAAAAGAGTTTCCACCATTGTCATAATCATCTTCACTTCTTTTAAAATTTCCACTTGAGGGAAATTATTCATCACATTCATTGGTGCCTTGGAAATCTTCATCAGTACCTTGAAAATAATCACTTGGAGAAAAATTATCATCCAAATCATTTAAATGTTGATCATAGTCTTCACTTTGACCTACATTTTGATTATTTTCATTACTATCAAATTGTTGAATATATTGACCATCATATTCCTTCTCTTTATCATCGGTGCCTTCAAAGTCCTCTGATTTAGGACTTTCCTGAGGAACATGCTGAATAATATTGCTTGCACTATGATCAAACTTTTGACTAGCTAAAAATTATGACACCTCATTTGCATTACAAGCATTCCCATTGCATTTGCTAGTCCCAAAAAAAGAGGTATGCGAACGATTTTTTGATGCCTCATAAATGAAATCTTATTTATCTGATGAAGCCATCACTTCTCACTAAGAACATAGAATGATACAAATGTTCACCCTCCCAATGACAATCTTATAACTTGCAAATGATCTTTTCCCTCTAAAATCCTCCCTCCCCACGAAAAAAAAATCCCTCCAAAATCCCCCCCCCAAAATATTCCCCAAAATTCCCCCCCCAAATATTCCCTCCAAAATTGCCCCCTCAAATTTTTCCCTCCAAAATTCCCCCCTAATTTTTTCCCTTTATTATTTTCCCTTCAAAATTAAAAACAACATTTACTCTTTTATTTCGTTATTTACTTGTTAATTACAATATTTTTCATGTTTGTTTATATATCCCACATTCATTAAACATGGTGGTGATCCATATAATTTTAGGTATATATCTAGACAATCTTCTTCATTTTTATTTATCCCACATTCGTTATACTAACAATAATTTATATCATATGTGTTATATATAAATAGTCTTGTTTTCTCTTTTTACATTGCGTGAAATCTTGGGCAGTATTCGCTAAATAATTTGGATCAAGGTACAAGGGAGAAACATTGAGAAGACATTCGAGGAGAATCTAGCATTTCAGAAGTTAGTTATTTTTTAAATTCTTACCATTTAACCAAAAAAATATTTATAAGATCATCTTTAAATCACATAAGAATTTTTCAGAAGAAAATTATAAAAACCCTAAATTTTTGTTAGATGTTTTCTAATTTTTTCTAAAAAAATCACAACTTAAAAAAAAAAAAATTGAGACCTTTTTCAAAGAAATTTTAACAAAAAATAAGAAAAAAAAGGTAAATTTAGGTATAGTTTTTTAGAAAAACTTACTCTTTTTATTGTTTTTTACTGAAAATTTTATAGTTTTGGCCCATGGTGGTTACTGGGCAGAATTCCCCTCCCACGCAAGACCATGATTTGGCCTACGGGGGCACTCGGGACAATGTCTAACATTGCCCCAACCCCCGGGCGACCAAGTCATGACCACGGTCAAGCCCCGAGCGCACGCATAAGGCTTGGTTGCGGGGCTAGGGAGATGTTGGGAAACGCTCCAGACCCCACCTTGACCAAAGCATCGTGACTTGGTCGCGGGGGGCCAACCCTGCGGCGAAGCATCCTCACGGCCAAGTCACGGTCCAACCTAGATCGTGACTTGGTTGTGGGGGGCAACCCCCGCGGCTAAACCTTGGGAGCTTGCATGGATTGGTTGCAGGGTTGGTTGGGGCGATGCCCGACATCACCTTAGCTCTCATAAGCCAAGGCTTGGTCCCAACATTGCCCCAGTAACTCCATGGATCAATTTTTATTTTTTATTTTTTTTAACTTAGTTCTTATATTCAATGTTTTTTTTTAATTTATTATAATGTAAAAGGCCTATTTTTTTTCTATAGGAAAAATAACAGGAAATATATTATCTATGAATAAATATGGATCACGACCTACAATAATGGCATCCAAAATTACAACTGGAACCTCCATGAATGTTAGGAAACAAATTGATAGCACAACACCTGAGGTGTCAAAGGTAATGAAGAATGTTAGAGAGTGGCAATTTGTGGAAGGTGAAAACAAATTGGAATATTCTTGGTTTGTTAAAGACAAGAAAGGCAACAATGGAGAACATCTATATTTGTATCGTGTCGAGTTTGAACATGTGCAAGGAAATTATCAGGCACTTGGCTTGCTATGAGATATATGTTTGGTGCTAGACACAGATATTGTTTATGCACTCGTCAAACAAGGAAGGACTTATATCAAGATTATATATTGTTTGAAATTGAGAAATTATAACAAGGATGATTGTTTTATAGAATTATTTGCATCCATCATTGATGACATTGAGAAAGGCAATGTAAGTTTTTTTATTTTTGTTTTTGTATCTTTTATTATTTTTAGTATCATGTTAATTTTTTAATTTTATTTAACATGGAAATCTTATATTTTATTTTTACAGGATTTTGTTGAACAACTTTCACATATTTTAGTGGGGATTTACTCTACAGAGAATAATATCATGGATGTCATCAACGCTTTTCATATTGAAAAGAAACAATAAGGAAGGAAAAAGAAACAAAAAGTAACGGAGGTTGAAGCTGCAAAAGTAGACAAAGAAGAACAGGAAAGAAGAAAGAAAAGTCCTCATTCTAGAAATCCTAAAAGGGTTACATTTGAAAATGAGGAAACTCTAAATGAATCTTTTTTTGAGATTAGTCCCAATGAGGTTGTTGATAAAGGTTGGTTGTCATTAATGTCAACCCTTGAAGAAAGCCCCATAGCACAAAGGTTTAGGTAATGGACCCAATATTGTTTGATGTAAATATGACTCATTATTGTTTTGTCATGGTTGATAAGAAGTAAATATGGATGAACTCCA
>ML777774.1:318662-350859 GCA_009831015.1 Picea engelmannii
GGAGATCATATGCAAAAGTTACGCCCCTGGGAAGTTGACATATCAACTACCCCCATCCGGGCCCACAAACCTTTTGGCTTTTCATCTTCCAGGGTTAGGGTTTTGGATTTTACTTATGTTAAAAGGGCCCTTAGAGCCTCATTGTAATAATCATCTTCTCACGGATATGAGTAGCTGTCACATCTCTTCTCAGAGATAAGCTACCACCATTCTAGCGAGTCTTTCACTCTGTATTTTACAGTCTCTGTACATTTATTTCGTTAATAGAAATCGTGTATTACTATATATCTATGACTCTTGTTTTATTTCCGCTATATCTCTATTATATTGTCTCTCTTTCAATATCTCTGAATATTTATGTGTTATATCTCCGCTCTCATTTCATGCCGAAAATAATCTGGATCACATGTCCCAAAGATAATTTTCCAACACCGTTCATCGACCAGATCATTGATGAATGTGCTGGTTGCAAAGCCTTTTCTTTCATGGACGGTTTTTCAGGATACAATCAAATCCAAATCAAACCAGAAGACCAACACAAAATGATATTCATTTGTCCGTGGGGTACATTCGCATATCGTAAGATGCCTTTTGGTCTTAAAAATGTTGGAGCCACATTCCAGCGGGCCATGTCTTTTTCCTTTCACGATCTCAAGCATATAGTCGAGGCCTATCTAGATGATTTAGCATCACGATCTCGCAAGAGAACGGATCATCCCACACACCTTAGACTTATCTTCGAACAATGTCGCTACTTTTAGATTCGCTTGAATCCAAACAAGTGCAGCTTCTGCGTAACGTCAGGACGTTTGTTAGGTTTCATTGTATCAACAACAGGGATCATGGTCAATCCTCTCAAGGTGGAGGCAATAATCCAGTTGCCCCCCCCACGCACAATTCTTCAACTTCAGAGTCTACAAGGCAAGGCAAACTTTTTACGATGCTTCATTGCCAACTATGCCGAAATCACCAAGGGCTTTATGCGCCTACTGAAGAAAGACGTTCCTTTTTACTGGGATGAAGCCGCTCAACGCTCTTTCGATGCATTAAAACATGCCCTCACAACTGCACCTCTGCTACAACCACCTAACTATAACAAATATTTCTTATTATATCTTCCTATTGCAGAGTCAACCATTGGCATGGTTTTAGTTCAGGAAGATGATTTTTTCTCAGAATACGTGATCTATTACCTAAGCCGAGGCCTCGTAGGACCGAAACTCAATTATTCTCATATCGAAAAACTTGCATTGGCAGCAGTTCATGTTGTTCAATGGTTCCATCATTATGTTATGTTTCGCAAGACCACCATCATTACTGTCGTGAATCCATTCCAGTACATGTTGACACGACGGGTTATAGGTGGAAAAATCCGTAGATGGATAGTCACCCTCCAAGAATTTGACTTAGACTTTGTTTCAGCAAAGTCCAAAAAGTTATTGGTCTTCGCAGAGCTTATTTCGAAACTTCCAGTTGAGTTAGGTGACGTTGTGCCTGAAGAATCGCCTATCCGAGGAGATATGTTTTTGATCACATCTTCAGATCCCTGGTACGGATATATACTCATCTATCTCCAGACTTTGAAGTTCCCCACTTCTACTTCTCATGATGAGCATTGGCGTATACGCCATCAGGCTAAGAATTATCTCATACTCAATGATACGTTGTATCGGAGAGGTGTAGACTGCATCTTACATCGATGTCTCACACATGAGGAGGCAGTCATCGTGCTCAACGATTTCCATACCAGAGCTTGTGGCGGTCATTTGTCTGGGTTGGCAACAACCCAAAAGATTCTACGAGCAGGTTACTTATGGCCGACACTTATCAAAGATTGTATAGAATCGGTCAAGAAGTGCCATCCGTGCCAAGTCTTCTCTCGGAAGATGAGGGCACATCCTGCTCCTATGTTTCCTGTCATCACAGTTGGTCCCTTCACCAAGTGGGGGATTGATTACACTACTTGCAACCCCCCATCAACAAGGGGGAACCGCTATATCATCGTAGTTGTAGACTACTTCACTAAGTGGGTCGAAGCTATGCCAACGTTTAAAGATGATGGAGAGACTGCAGCTCTCTTTTTATTCAACCAGATCATAGCAAGGTTCGGCATCCTGAGAGAGATTGTTACTGACCATGGCAATCACTTTCAGAACCAAATGATGACCGAATTAACATCAAATCTTGGGTTATGGCAAGAGCATTCATCACCCTACTACCCCCAAGCCAATGGGTAGATGGAAGTTGTAAAAAAAACTCTTAAGACTATTCTACAGCGAACTATCAACTCAGCCAAGTCAAATTGGCATTTGATGTTATACTCGGCATTATGGGCTTACCAAACATCTATTAAGACTGCAACCGTTTTCTCACCTTTTCAACTCGTTTACAGGCTGGAGGCAGTCTTGCCCATCGAATGTCAAATCCCATCTCTAAAATTGGCAGTACAATTATTTCCAGACACTTCTCCACTTGGGGAATGGATAACACAGCTCGAGCAGCTCGATGAGCAGCGTCGTGATGCAGCCCTGGCCAACGAGGCTGACAAATATAAGGTCAAGTTTCAGTACGATAGGTCCGTTCATCCTCATATTTTCTCTGAAGGTGACCTTGTCTTAGTCTATGACCAAGATAAGGACCCCCCGGGGGCGGGAAAATTCAAACCCATGTGGTTCAGACCCTTCATCATAAAAGAGGTATTAAAAAAGGGCGCTTATTGTCTGGTTGATTTTGAAGGGAATGCTTTGGCGGAGCCTAGAAATGGGCTCTACCTCAAGAAGTATTACTCATAGGCAGGTCATTGTGGGTAACTTTTTGTAACATATGTATAGTCTTTGTACTATTACTTTTTAGTTTCTTTTAAGTGTTATGGACGTGTCATTGATGTTATCTTTCGTCAATATGGAAGATGTCAAGTGATTCTGAGGTGTTCTTTGGGTATGCAGACGGTGCTAGTCAACACACTCAGAGGCTTGCCTCCGCAGCTTGGGTAATCTTTACACCTTAGGGCCAGTTGTTATCTTTCGAAGGTATATGCTTAGGTGAAACTACAAATAATATCACCGAGTATAGTGCAGTTATTGAGTTTCTTCGTGACGCCTTTTCATTGGGTATCTCTCATCTCTGGGTCTATCTCGACGCTCAACTGGTTGTGTCACAGCTAAACAGAGTATACCAGGTTCATGATCCAACTTTACACCGACGATTCCTTAGGGTACGTCTCTTAGAACGAAACTTTGATTATATTACATATTTTCATGTTCCTAGGAGATTAAACCAAATTACAGATACTCTAGCTAATCAAATTTTAGATTGGCATCTTGCACACATATGAAAGAACATTGACATAAGCTTGTAAATACATTTTTTCACACAAGATCCATAAGACACAAAAGATCAAAAAAACCATATATAACATCATAAAATAACCAGAGTACATAGATGGATGCAAGCGCCTCAAAAATGGGACTAATAACGAGTCACAAGGCTTATGCCCTCAAAACATATATACAAGTAGTGCTCGTGGCACGTAAAAAGTCTAAATAGGTTCAGGGCCTATGGGCCCTGTTATAATAGTCCATAGCATGGGCTAAACGCCTAAACAATCGGACCCACGTCCGAGGTGCCCCCACTACATGAGGCCGCATGGATGGCGGCAGGTCCTCTATCTTTGCCATAGGGACTATGTGAGTGAGTGTAGTGAAGTTCCACTCAAATCGTCTAAGGACCCTCTCAACCTCCCCGGTTGGGAGGGTCCCTGCTACTGCTGGTCCCCCGGCGGCAGCTGCGGCTTCTGGCTGAGGACGACGACTGTTCTGTGCATAATCGGCAAGTCGCACGAGTCCCACATATGCATGAAACAAACATATACCTGTCAAATACTCTGGCATATAAAAAAAATGATATATATAACAAAATGACATAAAAATTACATATACAAACAAAAAAACTACAAAGGTGGAGACTTACCCATCTCCCCTCGCTCCTCACCAAGAGGCACGGGTATCTCAGGATGTTTAGAAAAGTCTATTCCTGCATATGGGTAATCCTCGATCATAGGGATCTGTCAGGACAACCACACAAAGAAGTCATCATCGAAGGACTCATTGGTCCTTCCACCACCCTGTCGCGGTAGTAATACTGCCCATCTACATACTGCAGAAAAAGAGGCCTGATGTCCTCGTACCACTTCCCGAGGACTAAAGCTCGGAACTCTCTCAAAGAAGAATGAACACAAAATTGTCCCAAACCCAAAGTTCCTCTGTGTCCACTGTCGGCAATCTGTCAATTGCCTCTTCATACACTCAAGTAGTGTGGTACTCCAGTCAAAAATCTGTGCATTCAAGCACTAGATAACACAGATCATCTGTGCGCGAGATGCCTGATGCAAGGCCGTTGAACCGGTAATCTACCCAATAAGAAATAATATCGCTTGCAGTGATAGGTTAGTAATCTTACTTATGGGCACCTGAGAGCTCACACGGTTTGTCCCAGCCTCAAAGTAATTTCTATTCGGTCATATCTGCATGCAAAGTCTGAACTCTATTTGCTAGTCCATAGGGTGTTTTCCCCCAACAACAAAATTGTCCTCATGCCTTGAACTTGTATGTTTGCACTACTCGTTCCTCGTTTGTAACATAATATTCCTTTATTCTTTTTCCACAATTATTGAAAAGAACAAAAAAAATCAAATATACCCCAAAAAGAGGAAGGGAAAAGTATTTTCTTTATTGGTACCAGAATGAGTCGCCCTTGGATAAAGCACATTTGTTCGTTTGTTCATCAGACTATGGGATATAGTACAACCTTAGGAATCTTATCTTTCTATATAGAATTGTGTCCTCCACCGTTTGGTTATCCTTCCAAACATATGGAGAGTTTGCGTTGCCTCCTGCTTCGTAGACTTATGATTAACATACATGCTGCCTGAGTCTCATCATTTGTCGTGCTATTGTCCAAGGGAATTTTGTCACTAAGATTGAGTCATCCCCTTTGCAATATGTCTCTTGTCCGCATACCCAGTCATCCTGAACATCCAATCAAGTCTTTGTTCGAAATCACTGAAGCCTTCAGTCCGATCATCAAGATTATCAAGTCCATGACCGACGATCTGTCGAAGACCTCTGGGTAGTGCATTCATACACTCATATTACACTCCTACCCGAGTTTTGAATATTTTTAAGTTGTTTCTCGAGTTCTGAAGATCTCATCTCCAACCATCAGGCCGAATCAGCTTCTGGAAGATGGATACTCTATATGTATATCTTTCTGATTTCGAGATGTAGCACTGTTGTGTATTGTTCACGGATACTCTTTATAGTTATTTGACATGGATCTACAATGTATTTGATTGGTAGCCATGGTTCTATTTTATCCCAAGCATGGGTATGCCCACCTCGGTGAGACATTTTTTATTTTGCAGATGACACCTCCCAGTTCCTGATCCTTGGGCTCAATCGTTCGGCACATCAGTAAAGATTGGTAATGTATTTCGGCCATCATATGCTCTTCTGACCTCACACATTAGGGGGCATCTGTTATAACCCTAAATTGCACCACACATGCTTACCTGGAATCATGCCAACTCATATCCCTTCTTTGCCAAAACATTATTGAACAACTCTTTGAAAATACTCTTGAATAAAGGCTCACGCGCTGTAATCCATTACTGCACATGTGTACACGCTAGCTGACCCAAAACAACCGGCGTGGACCGACAAAAGCATGAAAAAAGGAAAGTTTTTGATGGAACAAAAATCTATGGGTGAGTTAACTGAAACTCCCAGCCATGCATGGACGAGGGTTCGTCCAAATACCTAGCTCCTTCTAGCCTATAAAAGAAGGGGTAGGGGTCCCATTTGGAGAAGGAAAAAATATAGCAAAGAAACTCTACCCATTTACGTATTCCCATTGTCCCAACCCTTTAGCCTTTCCTTATGCCAAAGGAGATTCAAAGCAAAGCAGTTGGAGGACAGGAGAAGAGGAGCCCAGGATCAGGTTCAAGGAGTGGTGGCCGGTCTCAACTTTTGTAAGTTGACCCATTCAAAGTAATAAAGAAAGTGTTTTTCCCGTCCCAATTCATGAATTGTTTATAGTTTGATTAGTATATGTTTGGATTTCTAACCTGCCAATATATAAGTAGTATGCATGCATAGTTGTTGCTCGTCTTGAATGCAGGTCAGCTTTGGAAGGATTATTGCAAACAAGTAATCAAGCACAATGGAGGATCGACATCAAACGCCGGTAACGAGGTAGGTTGATCTTTCCATGCATTTACTAAGAAAAGGGGATTTAAATCTAGGGATGAAGGTAGAAAGTAATTTCTATTCGGTCATATCTGCATGCAAAGTTTGAACTCTATTTGCTAGTCCGTAGGGTGTTTTTCCCCAACAACACACGCTCCCCTTTGAATCAGATGGCCTACGCTGATTTCGGGTTTCGGGATTTCGGGGCTTTGATGAATGACTTTAACCAAATTCTGAACTCTTGATTCCCGTTGTTGGCCCTTGACCAAGTTTTGAATATTATTGGTCATGTTGACCTAATTTTGGGACTTTGATAGGTTGTCGAAGGCAGAGTGCAAGACAAAGAAGAGATCGCGGGATCTCGACCCCTTTTGGGGATTTGGGATTATGTAACGGGTATGGGAATGTTGACCCATGGGTTCACCCATGCTTAGGCCTATTTTGTATGTATAGATAGATGCTAAGGAAATGTAGTGAAAGAGGAATGGCCGAGTGCTAGAGTTGGATCTATGTGATCAAGAGTTGTAAGTGCTTTGGTGCACACTGTGTGATACTTGCAGAGCTAAGTGCAAGTGGTTGTAACAGACTGTGGAAGGCTTTGTGTTGTAATGCAAGGAAGGAGGATCTAGCGAGATGTGCAGATCTCCTGTCCTCTACAGAGTAGGGTTTTGAGGCTCTGTGCATATAACCTATTGAAGAAGCTAATAAAGAAGACAAAGATTTGGTGGACGTAGCCCAAGGGTGGGGGTGAACCACGTACATGTTGTGTTCCTCTGCTTTGTGCAATGTGTTGATGTGCTTATATGTTAATGTTCTTAGTTATTTAATATAGATGAATGATTTGTCGATGCTTAGTGATTAACAATATGGATGGATGTTAGATCTGACTTATATACATGTGCTTAGTGTTGAATCTGTTAAGATCGTATATGTTTCGTCATGCTAAGTGTTGTTAGATGCTAGATCTACTTGAATATTGTGTTGTGTTGTAATTAGGGTTTAACTGCGTTGTAACTAAGAACTGAATATTAATGAATGTTAACTGTTGAGTGCTCTGTTAAGTGATTAGAATCACAGATCTGTGTCCCAGTTAAGGTTGCAGACACTAGAGTCCTGCAACCACCCCTGCCTCTACCTCAGGTGATACTTCATCTTCTTTGCAGGTGTTGCCGAAAGGGCTGGTAGTTAGGGTTTTGTTGGTGCGTTGTTGTATCATTGAACCCTGTGTCTTCCCCTATGCCAACAAATGGTTCTGTTGCCAAGATTGAGGAAGAAGAAGCTCTGTGCGAAGATCTGACCTGAAACTGTGATTGCTGGGAACTGAGGAAGAAGAAGCTTTGTGCGAAGATCTGACCTGAAACTGTGATTGCTGGGAACTTAGGAAAAAGAAGCTTTATGCAAAGACCTGACCTGAATTGTGAAATCTCTATGCATAGATCTATCACTCTAGTGCACAGTATTCTACTTGATTTGTGAAGCTCTGTGCTAAAGAAAGAAGTGCGATATGAAGAAAAGAGGTAAGATCTGAACGCTTTGTGCTATAATAAAGGTAAGAATAGTGAAAATTTTTAAGATCTGGAAGCTTTGTGCTCTGTTGAAGATAAGATTAGTGGAATTTTTTTTTTCTAAAGTATGGATATAGGTATGTTTGATAAGATTTATCCTACCTTGAAAACTAGGGCACTGATAGAAGAAAGAATATTTGATATGAGTAGATCTGATAAGAATAGTGAAAGATATGTTATACCTATGCATAGAGAGAATGTTTGGACTAACAAATGGATGCAGGATCCTAGAAATAATTTTTTGCAAGTTAGCTACCATGATCCTAGTGCACGGTACAGGAAAGGTTGGGGATCATTTAAGAGAAAGAGAGGATTAACCCTTTGTTATACTTGCAGAAGACTGGGACATCTAGCTAAGGAATTCCCTGGAAAGAGACCTAGTTGCCTCTGTTGCAAATATCTGGACCATGAAGTATTGGATTTCCCTAGAATGATTGCTAAGGTTGAAAGAATGAATACGAACCAAGAAAACCCTAAGGCAGATCCAGAAACAAAGATTATGAAAGAACCAGATAAAGTATTACTACAGATGCAAGGAACCTTGAATGACCACTGACATGTCAGTTTATCAAATATTTTCACAAAAAAATAGTGCATTGAAGTAAGAATAGGAGACTTTGACATTAACTGTGTTCTGGATGAGGAAACACAGGTGAATATCATGATCGAAATAAGTTGGGAAATTCTAGGAAAGCCTGTTATGATTCCTTCATTGGGAGGAATAGGATTATTCAAAGGAAAGATGATAACCCTATGTGGAAGACTTACCCAGATATCTATGAATGCCAATGGAACTTCGACAAAGGAATAATTTGAAGTTGTTAAATTTATTGAAAATGACGCTCCATTTTCTATGTTATTAGGAAAACAGTGGATTGGAAAAGATCAGGCCAAAAGGAAAGAAGAAGAAGTCTTAAAAAAAAAGAAACAAGAGTTAAAAGATTTCATGACTAGGAGGATTGCACACTTGATTGAAGAACAGGAGAACCAAGCGAAGCTATTTAAAACCAGGAACTTG
This sequence comes from Picea engelmannii, assembly GCA_009831015.1. Classification (NCBI taxonomy): domain Eukaryota; kingdom Viridiplantae; phylum Streptophyta; class Pinopsida; order Pinales; family Pinaceae; genus Picea; species Picea engelmannii. Next base: position 327,491 of record ML777774.1, read on the forward strand.
GATGTCGAACTGGGAAGAACACTAGAATATTCGCAGAAGATTGAAGTACCTATTCTAGGTACAGATGAAGTATTACCCTTGATTTCTAGGAAGGAACCTCAACAAAGCAAAGTTACTCTCCCAAAAGAAGATAAGAATCAGAATGGAAAAAGTAATTCTGAGATGAAGCTCACTAGAAAGAAGGCTATAAAACTAAGTAAGAAGAGAGCTAATATTGAAAAGTTACAGAAGGTTCCCGAGGGAACTTCGCAGAAGGGAAATTTTCAAAATTGGAACTTCATCGGAATATCAAAACAATGTCACATGGCACTTCACCATGGCGAAGCAATATAGCCATTAGAACAATATAACCATTCGACCGATGGCCCGAACGGGTAGAAAGGCATTTATGGTCAGAAAGTTCGCCACTAGACCATTTGGACCGTGCCACAACGGACAAAACTGAGTTAATGAAGGGTTTTCACCCGTTGCAAGAGATCCGTTACTGAGTTATCTATTTATCCCGTCCTACCACACAACGAGAACACTTTTTCCAATCGTGACTATCAGATCTCGCAGCATAGTTGATTTCACACTGTGACCACCATGTTAGTGCCACCTATCCTATTGCATTGAACAGTTACTCTTCGAACCCAAGATATTCAACCACGATCTTAGCGCTGCAGAGAAAATTGTTGAAGAAGTTCTTATTGACCTAATGAATGAGAGGATAATGTCTGAAAGAGTGATGTCTACAAGTATTCAAGAATCATCGACGAGAGGACTACAAGCCTCTTCATCAACTGGTCATGGAGCTGGATCATCCTGACCATTAGAAGAAAGGAGAACCAAACATAGAGACGACCTAACAAATGCGAAGCTGATCTTGACCATATTACTCGATTACATCCCACCTCTAGCCGGGGTAGTAAGTCAAGATAGAGTACCAAGAGAATTCAAGTACACCATGGTTACTACGTACCTCCCGAAGGGGATACGCGCAGTTCGAGCACAGCATGATAAGATCACAGCATTGAAGTTCAGTGACTTCAACCTCGGATATCGAAAAAACTACAGTATGATTGCCCTGTATAAGTACCTGACCAATACGAAGGGGAAGAACTCAAATATAATCCCTCAATCATGGACGATGACCCTCGCATAGTCCACTCTGTTAAATTTCATGAAGATCCCACACTTCGGAAGGCACCAGGAAGTGAATGTGTGTGTCAAGTTATTGATTTCATGTTACCATGGTGGCTACCTATGGATAGATTGCTAGATTATAGTTGACCCGACGTTGATCCATAAGATCATGGGATTAAGTATGCAAGGACCTGATCCACAGGAGTTCTATCCGTGAAAAGCCACATATCACGCACTAGCACAAAAAATCAAGGACACATATGGCGATGTCAAAAATGGAACGTGAGGCTAGAAGGTAGCCTCCATCCAGAACGGTGCAGCGTGCCTTGCCTGTCAGTTAATTGCAGGAAAGTTAGTAAGAAAGAATAGACCTATGCAGGTCACAAGCTTTGTTGTTAACCTCACAGGAAAGTGTGTAGAAGGTTTACAAATGAACTGGGCAAAGTACCTGGTGAATCAGTTGGAGCTAGATTGTCGCGAAGCCCAAGATCAGGGCTACGAGTTCCATTTCAGCTGGCTCATGATCCTTATCGACTTTGTTTCCTAGAAGATGCCAGAAGTTGCGACCTTCCTGTATATTGAATCGTTTGAGCCGCTTGCTGCGAAGTTCACTACCCTATGGTACTCGAGTGATATGAATAAACAGTGGCAGTCAAATGTTGTTTTTCATACATACTACCTTCAGATGAAGAGAGCCATAGAAGAAAAACCTCACATGACTCCAAACACCTTACAGAGATTCCAACCTTTGTTGAAGTTCTGTGCAGATAGGCACTTCATCTACCTTACAACACAAGCCGATGAACATAAGGAGCAGTTGCATTCGTACTACAAGCTCACGGAAGAGGATCTTGAGGAGATCACTAAGGACTGGTCGACAGACCTCCTTATTCCAATATACCTTGTAGAGATGTCCAACCCTGAAAGCCCTAAAATCGCGCATGATACACCCATACCCAGCAAAACAAAGAAGTCCAAGACCTAAGCAGGGCCTCAGGAAAGACTGCTTCAGTATCACCTAATCGAGGGGGTGAGGAGGAAGAAATAAATGGCACAGGAATTGAACAGAATCAAGGTGAAGTAACACCACCAAGAGATGAGACCAATATCCTAAAGAAGAGGAAGGTTTCTCCCCTGAAACCTTCTTCCCAGAAGAAATTGAGATCGACTGTGACCAAGATGAAGATTGTGCTTACTACTTATGACTTTGACTTCATCATAGCAACCCTCAACGACGCTTCGCTGGAAATCATGGAGAAAAAAGAAGCTAAGAAGGAGGAAATGTATGATAGACTTAAGGTCGAGTTCCAAGGGGTACAACAGGCCCTTCAGTGTAGCCGCATAGTGTCTATTGTGGCCCTGTCATCAAGAGAACCAAAGTTGGGGGATGAGCCAACCCAAATCTGTCGATTAGCTAATGCAGTTGAAGCTCGTCTTCGTCGTGCACAAGAAGAAGCAGAATAAGATACCCAGACCTTGAAGCAAGTATAAGGTGACATTGTAGAACAACGCAGAATTGTAGAATAGGAGAAGGTTGCTCTCCAGGCCAAGTTTGAAGCGGAGAAAGCACAGATGAAGAAAGAGAAATAACAGTTGCTCACAGAGTAGCTCAGAGTAAAAGAAGCAGTAAACATAGCACTCTGCTCTGTGACAGGCTTAGAGCTACAGGATGAAGACCGAGTCACACATCAACTAGAGTAGCTCGCAGAAGATGTTCAACAACTACAACAACTAATAATAGATTTAGAGCTTTGCACTGTACCTGATACCCCGCAGGATGTAAGGGACCAAAGGGAAGAAACTACTCAAAGCGCAGTTGAAAGAATAAAATTCCTTACCCTGGAATGCAAGCAAATGAGTGATCACAGTGCTCAAACGTATGAACAACTCACTGAGGATCCAAAATTGAAGGCACTGGAGTCATAGCTCTAAGAGGCGAAGTATCAAGCATAAATGATACAGGAGTAGTTGAAGCCCCTATCAACTGTGGAAAGAATGAAGCGATATCAAGAGCAGTGCACTGTCAAGAAGCAACTCCATACTATTTAGAGAAAATTTATGGAAGTATCTCAGAGGCTCCAACCTTTACAGGACAAATCTTACCAACTGGTCATAGAAATCGAAGGCCGAGGAGCGGAGCTGGAGCAAGTTGTCACTGTTGTTGAACAATGCCTCGAAGGACCTATCAACGAAGCAGTCATACAAGAGTTCATTGAACAGGAATCCGTAGCACAACAACAAGTCGAAGTAGCTCAATCCAAGCTTGAGGCTTTTGAAGTAGAACTAGTCAGATCAGAGTGACTCGAGACGAGTCACAGGTGATTTTTGGGGGCCTGTTGGCACTTGACCAAGTTTTGAGGATTCTTGGTCATGTTGACCTAATTTTGGGACTTCGACAGGCTGTCGAAGGCGAAGCGCAAGATGAAGTAGAGATCATGGGATCTTGGCCCCTTTTGGGGATTTGGGATTATGTAACAGGTATGGGAATGTTGGTCCATGGGTTCACCCATGCTTAGGCCTATTTTGTATGTATAAATAGATGCTAAGGTGATGTAGTGAAAGAGGAATGGTTGAGTGCTAGAGTTGGATCTGTGTGATCAAGAGTTGTAAGTGCTTTGGTGCATACTGTGTGAGACTTGCAGAGCTAAGTGCAAGTGGTTGTAACAGACTGTGGAAGGCTTTGTGTTGTAATGCAAGGAAGGAGGATCTAGAGAGCTGCGCAGATCTCCTGTCCTTTGTGGAGTAGGGTTTTGAGGCTCTGTGCATGTAACCTATTAAAGAATCTAATAAATAAGACAAAGAGTTGGTGGACTAACCCCTAAGGTGGGGGTGAACCACATACATGATGTGTTGCTCTGCTTTGTGCAATGTGTTGATGTCCTTATATGCTAATGTGCTTACTGCTTTAATATAGATGAATGATATGTCGATGCTTAGTGATTAATAATATGGATGGATGTTAGATCTGACTTATATACATGTGATTAGTGCTAAATATATTAAGATCAGATATGTTTCATCATGCTAAGTGATGTTAGATGCTAGATCTGGTTTAATACTACGTTGTGTTGTAATTAGGGTTTAACTGCGCTGTAACTAGGAACTGAATATTGATGAATGTTAAGTATTGAGTGCTCTGTTAAGTGATTAAAATCACATATTTGTGTCCCAGCTAAGGTTGCAGACACTGGAGTCCTGCAACCACCCTTGCCTCTACCTCGGGTGAGACTTCATCTTCTTTGCAGGTGTTGTCGAAAGGGCTGGTAGTTAGGGTTTTGTTGGTGCATTGTTGTAGCGTTGAACCCTGGGTTTGCCCCTGTGCAAACACCCATGATTATTATTCACCGTTGATCTCTCTGAATGAGATCCACAGCTCAAATTAAATATTTTTCCGACCTTAGATCTCGGGCCTTTGCCCCAGCATTAAACTTTGGGCAACTTTCAGATCTCGAATACCCGTGAACCACCAGTCTGAACTCCACCTTGAATCCTAACCATTGAAAACTGATTTTTCCCACTTTCTTGAATCAAGTCCATATCAGACTGCTCTAAGTGTTGTGCTTTGTTCTTATGGTTGCGGCCTGTGTAAATAAATACTTGGACGACTGGCTGAGGACTCGGGAAAGAAAAATGATTAGTGTCAAAGGTATAAAGGGAAGTGATTAACTTCAGAGAAAAAAAAAATCTTGGGGCCAAGACTTCTCATGAAGGACCACACAAAACAAAAGGTCACTCAAATGATCGAGGGAAAACATAGAGCAAAATACTAACCGAAAGGGGAAAAAATTAAGATTTGGTCGGCGAAAAGGAGAAAGACAGAGAAAAACTACTAACTTAGGTAGAAACCACAAACCCACAAGACTCTGACAAGGTTGTGTGATAACATTTGGATCCACAGGGGATGGCATGCTCCCTGTGAGCTACCAAGAACACCCAGCTCCAGTGCCTTAGCTTTGGGTTATGGGGTCTCTTATTGAAAATGAAAAACTAAAAATCAAAATGAAACAAGAGTGGTATTTACAGTGGTGGAATGTCGGTCATGGCCTAAATAAAATATTTCTTCAAAAAATGCCCATTTACGGGCCCACCAAAAACTTTAGATCCCTCCAAATTCTGCAACCTATAAGTATTATTTGGAAATACCTCTGATATTTTGAAGGGCCCAATCCACAAGGCCTCAAATTTACCGTGCTTGTCGTTGTCCTTCTTGTGTGCATCCCATTTGAGTACTAGATATCCCAACTGGAAATCCTCTTTCCTTACCTTCCTGTCAAAGGCATGCTTGATCCTCTATTGATGTTCATGTGCTTTGTCCATTATCTGCTCTCTGGCCTATTTCACTTCTACCAGCTATTGTATTCTTCTCATTATATCATCAGGCTCCCCTTGGTAGTCTTGGAAGAATTTTTCCATTGGCAAGGCGAGCTGAGAAGGAAAGATGGTTTCAACTCCATACACAAGATGGAAAGGAGAGACCCCAAGACCCTCTTTGTTGTCACTCTGTCAACCCACATAGCAAATTTGAGCTTTGAATCCCATGCTTTCTCGTTGTCCTCTAGCAGTATTTTGATACTTTTTATAAGGGTTTTGTTAGAGTATTATGCCAATCCATTCCCTTGGGGGTAGTAAGGAGTTGAGTGAATCAGTGAAATTCCAAACTTTTCACAAAAATGGATCAATGGCTCATCTTTGAAGGATGCAGCATTATCAGCGACAATCTTTTTTGGAAAACCAAATCTTGCTATAATATCTTCAATAAAACCAATGATTACCTTGTGAGAAACACTCCTTGTGGGAATGGCTTCTATCCATTTGGTAAAGTAATCAGTGGCAGTCAAGATCCACTTTTGTTTTCCACTTGAAACAGGATGAATTTCCCCAATAAAATCTAGGCCCCACTGTTGAAAGGGTCTTGAAGCTACCACAGGCTTTAATGACAAAGACTTGAGTTGTTGCTTCCCAGAGAATTTCCGACACTTAACACAAGACCTGATATTTTCACAGACATCGGTGAACAGGATGGGCCAGAAGTACCCAGCCCTGATAATTTTATAGGTTGTAGTTCTCCAGAAATGATGTCCCCCACATAGGTTGTCATGAAAATCAAACATAATCTTTTGGGCCTCTTGTGGGTCTAAACATCTCAAAATCACTCCCAGAGGGTCTTTCCAGTACAAGACCTGATTAATAAGGAAATATTTAAGTTCTTTGAACTTTATAGCTCTTGTCTTGATTTTCCCCATTCCGTCAGGAGGTCGTAAATTTTGCAGGAAAAATATAATATCTTTGTACTAGATGCATTATGCCAATGGAGGGATGTCCTGAGAAATTTTACCAGACAACTCAGCTGGCTCATTTTTTGAGCAAGTGTTGATGAATTTAACCCCCAAATATTTGCAATTAGATTCATCCAATAACTTGGCTAAACGTTGGCCTTTAATTAACTTGGTGGGCTTTATTTCAAGATCAAATTCAAGGATTTTAGCAATCCACTTTCTCCTTCTTCTGTTTATGTCAGGGTGAATGAGAATGTCCTTCACCAAAGCTGAAGGAACATATGCAATGATCTTTGAATGCAAGACATAGATTCTGAAAGCATTGAGAGATTTCACCAAAGCATAGGCCTGCTTCTCCATGATGTCCTATTTCATCTTTGCATCCCTCAGTGCTCTGCTGAAAAAGGAAATAGGATGCTCCAACCCTTCGACATTCTTTTTCAATAAAACAACTACTACTGTATCAAAAGAAGCAAAGGAAAAAAATAGAAAATCCTTGGAATAATCAGGATTGATTAGCACAGGTGCCTCGATCAATGCCTTCTTGATTTGGTTGAAGGAATTTCTAGACTTAGCATTCCATCTTACTTCATTTCCCTTCCTGAGCATGGTTGTGATATGCTTCACCAATTCAACAAAATTTGAAACAAACCTTCTCAGAAAGTTAATTTTTCCCAAGAAAGACTGGATTTCCTTCTTGGATCTAGGATGCGATAAGGTTTGGATAGCTTCTACCCTGCTTGAATCAATATGGACCCCTTCTGATGATATTATGTGCCCCAACATTTTTCCCTCCTACATAGAAAATAAAGACTTCTTGGGATATAGGGAGAGACCAAACCTTCTGCATTTCAAGAAGACCTTTCTCAGATGCTGACAATGTTCTCTATCAGACCTAGAAACCATTGTTATGTCATCCAAATAGATGACCACAAATTTGTCCCTTTCTCCAATGAAGGTGATGTTCATAGCTCGTTGAAAGGTTGCTCCTGCATTCATCAACCCAAAGGGAATTTTGGCATACATGAATGTGCCCCAAGGAGTGGTGAAGGTTATCTTTTCTCTGTCTTCAGGCAGGACGAAGATCTGATTGTATCCAGAAATTCCATCAATCATGGAAATCCTGGATGCACCTGTCACCCTATGAAATATGTGTTCCATCTTTTGAAAAGGGTAATTGTCCTTCTTAGAGCTTCTGTTTAGGTTCCTGAAATCGACATAGAGCCTAATTTCTCCATTCTTCTTCCTTACTAGGACCAGGTTGGACACCCATTCAGAATATCTCAAAGGGACAATTATTTGGGTGTCTGACAACTTCTTTACCTCCCTTTCCATAATAGGCAACAACATAAGATTTATTTGTCTCAATTTCTTCCTAAATGGTTTGGCCTCCTCTTTCAATGGGATCTTATGCTTAATGATACTTGTGTCATATGTTCTGAGGTCTTCATAGGTCTATTCAAACACATCATCGAATTCTCTTAATAGCTCAATTTACTCGCCCATTTTCTCCCTTGACAAGCATCTTGACATCTTGACAAATTTTGGATCCTTTTTTGTACCAATATTGCACTCAGCTACATCAACATTGTCATTTGAAATTTTACCCTTTATTTCCACATCATTTCTATCAAATACTCTTTCCAAAGAGACTATTCCCTTTGGGATATGATTGTTGGGCAACTGGACAATATGATGATTAGCAATTTTGTTCAAAAAAACATCAGCGTGAGGATTTATTTCAGAATCGGGATCTTGATCAATGCGTAATGCAAAAAACTCATCAACAGTCTCCAGGAATATTTTGATCTCAAGATCATCCTCAAACACTTTCCAATGCTTGACATTGTTAGGTATAGAGGGTCTATATTTCACTTCTACCTCATACTTGAGTTTAGGCAACAGAGGGACTATGAAATTACTCGTTGAAACAACCAGAGAATTGGCCATGGCATTCTCCTCTCTTGGAACAAATGAAATGTTGAAAGCTAAGAAAAAAATATCAACTAGATCCCACACTTCATTTCTATAACTTCTCAGTCGAGGGTTCTTGTCTTGATAAATATTTCTGATTTGCTGGACAATTAACTCAGCATCCCCAAACACTGTTATTTCTTCAATCCCCATGTCTTTTGCAGCCCTCAATCCAAAAACAAGATCTTCATACTCTGCCACATTATTGGTAGTTTCAAATTCTAACTTGTAGGACAGGGATATAATTTCTCGAGTAGGTGAAACCAATACCACTCCAAAACCAACACCTTCTCTAGAAGAGGCTCCATCAAAAAACATTTTCTAAACAGAGGTAATCAGAGGAGAATCTTCACAGAGAGTAAGGGACTGCTTTCTTATTTCAAGAGGAAGTTCAGGAGCATCTGTGAGCTGCAATAAGTTGGATCCCAAATCAGTATCAAGTGAAAAAATAGAATGGTTGGTGGGGTCTGCTTCATAACAAATAATGTAGGCCAACTGAGCTTCTCTATAGAGTCTTCTATGTCCCCCCCAAACATAGGAATGGTAGCATATGTGAGGACCATCTTCAATGTTCCCCCAAGTCGTTTTATCCAAGATCTTGACAAGAGCATGCCAAACTTAGGGGGAACATCAGCCACCATGATATCCATGACCACACTTTTCATGGGAAACTAAAACAAGGTCACAACTAGATCTTTGATGACCCCAAGACACTACACTTTCCTTGAATCAAAATAATACAAATCATGATAAGTTTTTGTGATTTTTAATCCAAGTTCTTCCATGACAGTTTTGGGCATGAGATTATGAGAAGCTCCTGAGTCCATCAAACAATTATGCATCACCTTGTCATGTATGTTCAAAGATGTATAGAAGGGAGGGGTTGAATCATTTCTATATTATATCATAGGACCTAAGATGACTATCGGCTTGTCATCCTGAAGATTTACTGAGTCTAAGGGGTGAGATGCAGGCTTAGACTGTAACAATTTAGAGAGGGATTTTTTGAAATCTTCGTGTTTTACTAGCTCTAAAAGAGGTACATGGATCCTAATCTTTTGAATCTCATGCTCAAAGATAAAATAGGAGGGGGGCTTCAGAATATCCCTTACTTATGGGACATGACCTTTGGCTATTGGTGAGGGGTTCTACATTTTCTTTTCCTTGCTTCCATTCACTGTGTATTTAGCAGGCTTCTCTGCTCTGGAAGGCTGATCGGGGATGTCGTATTTCCCTTCTTTATTCTTAGACCTGAGGTTATATTTATTGGGACTACTATTGGCCTTCTCCCCTTTACTCATCTCAGTTATTTTTTCGTCCATGCGGGACTCCTCATATGCATATTGGGTCAAATGGGGAAATGGGGAGGTGTCTCCAAGATAATGGATTTCAGGATCAAGCTCTTCTTCCTCTCCTTCCTCGTCAGCAATGAGGTTATTTTGGAGAGGGGTTTGGATTTTATGATCATCCCTATCTTTGTTTCAAGGCTCTCTTGGAAGTATCCGAGGGGTATTATTTGGTCTTCTGAAGTTACCTCCGTTATCATCATTTTGGGCATTCTTATAACTTTGCTTCCCTTCAAATTTCATCTTCTCCATTTCTGCAAAAAGATATTTCACCAGCTTGGTCAATTCATCTACTTGAGGGTGGGACGCAGAGGAACCAGAGGTTGAGGCTTCAGATCTCCCCCTTCCCCTGTCTCTGTCAGCTTTATTTTTAATTCTGTCAATTGTCAATACGTTGGAATCTACTTCTAGGGATACATCTTGCATATGAGCCAAGGAGGTAGCTCTTCTCTCTCTTAACAGGAGATAGAAATCAGGTTCAAAAGAACTGGCATAAGTAATTTTGGCAGAGGCTTCAGTAGGCTTTATCTCAGCAGGGATATTATTTTACATTTTGTTGAATCTCTTGGAGAAATCAGAGATAGATTCTCCCTTTTTTCTCTTTAGGGACCCGAACTCTGTGATATAATACATAAAGTCCTTTTTATCCCCCCATTGTCTCAAGAAAACATCATCTAAAGCCTCAATCCCAGCAATGGGTCTAGGGGTCAATCCCCTAAACCATTTCTTAGCCTCGCCATCAAGGCTCTGGACAAAGACTCTCATCCACACATCCTTGTTTTCAATATTTAGATTGTTTTCATAACTGTAGAAGGAAACAAGGTGTTCTTCAGCAGTTATGTCTTCTTCTCCAGTGTATTTGGGCATGTATTTTAGGTAATATCTAGCAGGAATAGCATTCATGGGATGAGGTAAGACTAGAAGGGCATTAGCCACTATGGAATCCATTATGTTCCTCGGGAGAATGGCGCCTGCCATAGTGATGATAGATGGAGGAGAACCAGGAGGAGATTGAACTGTTCTTCTGGGAGAAAAGGAGACCGACTGAGTGTTGGGAGAAAAGGTCACAGGGCTCGAGGGAGCAAAGGTTTGGATTTCTGAAAATGCAACAACTCTAATAGGGGGAGGAGTGGTAAAGCTCAAAGTGGGAAAATTTTCTGAGGTCCTGGGTTTAAACCATGGTACAACGTCAGGGGATATAGGAGTGACAAGGCTTTCTCCCTCCAATCCTAGACCAGGAGGGGAGAAATCAACAGGAACACTCCCAAACTTCAATCTTTGGGAAACTCCAACAGATGGTATAACAGGAGAGTGAGAAACAAGTATTGGAGTTTCTAAAGGAGGATGTGGAAAAGAATCAAAAATACTTGGTTCAACAGTTGAATTACCTTCCTGAGGGGTTGTTTGTCTTCTAACAATTTTATCTGGGTCAACTTTAGGTGTTTCTAGAGGTAGTTTTGGGGTAGACCTTGTGTGTCTACCTTTGGAAGACACAGATGAAATAGTGGCGTCGTAACAGTGGAGTCACCAGGTGCACAGTTGCAATATTCAATGTACTGAGTTCTGATGCACCTTCAGAACCAATAAGCTTTGTCGTTCAATCCCAAGGAAAATCTTCAATTCGTCCCCAGCAACGGCACCAAAAATGTTAGCACTAGAAGTCACCTCCATATTACATTGGATGTAAGCCCAGTACCCATCAATTTGTATGTCACAATGAATAAATTAAAGGGGGGTCAAATGGGCACAAACTTGGGATGATATCTCTTTAACTTAGAAAATTGGGCTGGTATGCACATGTGGATGAGGTATTGATCTAACTTCAGTCAGTAAGTTGCAGTAAGGGTGAGCAGGGAGTAGAACTTGAGGAGAAAATGTAAATTCCTACTATGGGCATCAGGTCTTCCAGCAACCTAAGGAGGAAAAGCTTCAAATAAAAGATACTCTTGGATCCAAAACTTCAGGAAACTGAAGATGATGTAACAATACTGCAATCAAACATACATCACAATATGATTACAACAACTCGACTGGATCATCCATGCCCGAGCCTTCAGTATCAGAGGGAAAAGAGGTGGAAAAGAAAGTTGGTTGTCATTAAACAAGAAGTCTCAAATTAAAACACATGACCAGATAACTAGAGGCTTCATTAATACTTTACAATACAAGAGCTTAGCTCAACCATCGACCATAACAAAATATCAAAACTAATTATTTATACTCAAAACAACTCACCACCACTAGGAGTGTGACCTAACCACTATAGGCAAAGCTTTGCATGTGCGCCTTCTCTATTAGACTGTGTAGGCACTCTTCTGTCAGACGTAAGTTCAGATCAGCATGGGCTTGTAGGAGAATCCATTGACAGGGCTGACAGTCTACCTCCATGGCCAGCTTTTCCATGCTCTCCATTTATGGGGTGAAACGAGGTTTCAACCACCTCCCCCATTTCCATTAACTACTTTCATTGGGATTGTGATGAGGCCTGACCCCCATGAATGTTCCAGGTGATTCGATTCAATCCTGACATCTCAAGGACACGCAGATCTTTTTCTGTGACCAATGTGGGCGTTTCCAGGCTTTGACGCAACTAGTTTCCATCGCTCCATGCAACTTCGGGCTGTGACCACGGGCCCAACTCTTGGGTGCTTCACGATTTCTCATTTCACGAACTTGCATCGTGCTTCATGTGAAAACCCCTGAGTCGTGAAATCATGATTTCTCGTATCTAGTGCCATGTGCCCCTTTGAATTGGATGACCTACGTTGATTTCGGGTTTCAGGAGTTTGGGGCTTTGACGGATGACTTTAATCACATTTCAAACTCTCGATTCCCATGATTATTATTCACCGTTGATCTCTCTAAATGATATCCATGGCTCAGATTAAATCTTTTCCTGACCTTAGATCTCAGACCTTTGCCCTGTCATTAAACTTTGGGCATATTTCAAATCTTGAATACCCGTGAACCACCAATCTGAACTCCACCTTGAATCCCAACCACTAAAAACTGTTTTTTCCCACTCACTTGAATCGAGTCCATATCAGACTGCTCTAAGTTTTTTTCTTTGTGCTTATGGATGCAGCATATGTAAATAAATACTTGGACGACTGGTTGAGGACTCGGGAAAGAAAAAGGATCAGTGACAGAGGTAGGAAGGGAAGTGGTTAACCTTAGAGAAAACAAAAATCTTGGGGACGAGACTTCTCAGGAAGGACCACACAAAAAAAAAGGTTGCTCAAACGATCAAGGGAAAGCACAAAGAAAACTACCAACCGAAAGGGGAAAAACTTAATATTTGGTCGGTGAAAAGGAGAAAGACAAGGAAAAAATACTAACTTAGGTAGAAACCACAAACCCACAAGAATATAAAAAGGTTGTGTGATAACACTTTCATAGACCCACCCAGTGGAAACTCACTCCTAAGGGAACCAACTTTCTAGGGAACTTTGTCATCCCCCTAGGTATGGACAAGTTAAAAGGCATAATGTCCAAGAAAAATTCATGAAGCAAAAGATAATTAAATGCACATATTCAAATGTTTTGAGTATCAGAGTGACACATACCATGATACCCAGAATCATTACCTCATGGAGCAAGACCCACTGCTACTTCAGAACCAGGTCAATGGGATGGATGTTTTTGTTGCTGACAGGATGGAGGCACTGAAGAAGAAGGATGGGCCCTCCAGGGCTAGGCTCAAGTCTATATGGCTCTTGGTACTCCATGTCTAGGACCTGTGGACCTCGAGACATAATCTCCTTAGTTATTCCTAGGATAGGGGATAACATCTGGCTCCAACTCGGGGACATGTGCTCACCGTAGAGCGCATGAGAACCTCAACGTCTCTGGTATGACCTGTGACCTGCTAGATCTCAACAAAATTGATCAGTAATCATTTGGGGTGTGATATCACCCCTGGCTCATATATGATACAAGAAAAATAAAAGTAAGAAAGAATATATATAAATGGAAATACAACTACTCTAGCATGAAATTCAGATGGTATATACAATGAATGAAAATGTCTACCTACTTACCTGCACTTGCTTGTGAATTCAAGTCTCTGCCCCATGATGGAGCTTAAGTAAGTGTTCACCAACTGGTAATGGACGTCTTCTTCCTTCCAATGTGGATAAATAGTAGGCATCATTGATTATCTTCCTTCTGACTCTGAAGGGACCAAGCCAAAATTGTACATTCCCCTTGACATTAGTAGGCTCTCCCTTCTTTGTATTCCACATCCAGACCGTATCTCCCTCTTTGTAATCCTTGGTCTTGAATTTGGTTGTCTCTTTCACAACCCTAGTGTATTGTCTTAAGGGAGGAGGGTGGGATTCTGCTGTGAATACTTCTTGCTGGGATCGTCGGATTAGTATGGCATCTTCTCCTTTCTTTAATAATTTGACAACCCCAAATTATTTGACCTTATATTTGTTTAGGAGTTGTTCCAATATCATCACCAATTTATTTCACATGGACCTTGTTCATTGTCACATTCAGGAGACGTCTTATTGTTCCATAATTCATAGGCACATTGATATAAGTGAGATCCATCTCTAAGGTGCCTCCTAGCATTGCAACAAACTTCCTAGATAATAGAATTACCCACACATACGTGACATCCACCACCATAATATCCATGTCGATCACCCTCTCAGGGTATCTTCCAAGGAATACTTCAAAATTCTCAACTACCCCATGAGTGGGTATGACCCTGGACTCAAAACCGCACACATTTATGTAAGGTTGTGTGACCTTTAGGCCCAATTTTTCCATGACCTTCATAGACATCATGTTAGCACCTACCCCTGAATCAAGCATACAATTGTTAAGGAATTTTTATTAATTAAGAAGGTCATGAAGAAAGGTGGATGTCCATGATACTGAACCCTGAAGTGATCTGCTTGTAACATGATAGGAGGGTCCATTGGCTCATCTAAACTTTTGAAAAAACTGTCGAACCGTTCTTTTACACATGGGACCTTGATGAATTCCCTTAAAGGAATGGTTACGTGCATTTTTTCTAGTGCTCCTTCAAAATCAAAGTTCAAATCCACTTTGTCAGTTTTGAGAGGATTATTAGGAAGAAGTATGTTCATAGGTGGAGATCTTGTCTGTGAAATTGCAAGACCAGTAGAGAGAGGTTGGTTTCTTCTTTTTTGCCTAGTATATACTTGGAATTCTTGCTTCTTCAAATTTTCTCTTGATTCTTGGTCAAGGTTATTTATCACCTCCATCCTAGCCTTCCTAGTTGCTTCCTTTATGCCTTCTTGATGTTATTCAAGTGTGATATTAAGGCAATATTGAAGGTTTTAAATGGTGTGGCTAACAATGTTTACTTGGACATGATAGCCATTATCGAAAGCACACTCATGCTCCCAATGTGACTCTCTGCATTGCAAGCACCAATGGTTTTCATCTACTATATTTGCAAGGGATAAAGTGTTGAAAACCTCTTGATCATTCTTTGGTCTAAAAACTTGGTTCCCTTTTTGAAATTGACCTGTGTAAGGAACCCTAGGAGCTTGTTGTTGAGTTCTCTCTAGGTTGAAAATCCTATTCATCATTAGCTCTTGGGTTTTTACCATGCCATCTACAGTCAATTGTAACTTTTTCAAGCTAGCGCTAATGTTTGAGGTCGGTTCAGCATTGTGGACTACCTTAGGTTTAGCGTTCATTCTGACTCTTGGGGCTGAGAAAGGTTCAACTCTAGATGATGAAAGGTTGTCTTCAATCCTTGTAGCTACTTCTTGGTCTTCTTGGATTGTTTTAGGGGATTTATATCTAAGGAGATATCCTAGTTGTCCTGTAAAATATTTGATGTAAATAAAGAGAATGAAACTATCAGAAGGATGATGGCTCATTGGGATCTTCTGCATCAAATTTTCAATTTTTTCATGGAATTCTCTAATGGTTTCATTCTTTTGTTTTACAAGGTTATTCACCCTTATCAAAAACATGTTTGGGTATTCCTTGACACTCCATCATTTTAGGAATAATTCCTCCAACCTATCCATGGTTTTAATACTAGCGTCAGGGAGACCATTGTACCAACGTCTAGCGCCATCATGAAGGGTAGTAGAGAACAATTTCATAGCTAAATCCTCAGCATCATCACTGATGGGATGAAGTTGAAAGAAGACCCATAAATTACCCATATGATCCTCAACACTGACTACATAATTACCAATGAATTTAGGCAACCACGTCTCATACTTAGGGGGCATTTTCCTAGGGTACCCTGATATACCTATCATGTCTAACTGTTTGAAGATCTTGGATGACCATTGTTTCTGGATATTGTCTAGGTTTGGATTAACAGTCTGATTTCATGCGCTAGACATCATGTTCAAAGAAATATTGCCTCCAAATATTGATTTCACTACAAGAGAGTTTCGGGGAGGTTTTCTTCTAAAGGACCGGTGAGGGTTGGTATACCTCCATGAGTTTTGTGGATTTGCTAGATAGTTTTCTTGAAACTATCAAAGGGATGAGGGGATCACGCTCGGTGGATTCTCCAGGTAAGACTTGTGAAGTAAAGTATTTTGAGGAAAGGCTTACTGAAAAGTGTCATCCTTGAGGAGAATTGACTTAGTGTTCCTCGACAGTGGCACCAAAATGTTATCACACAATTTGTACTTTCCCAAAATACAAAGGAAAGTGATCAATAAATTGGCATAACAGGAGGTTTTCCCATCACTGTCACCTTAATAAGACACCTCTTTCTATTTAGGGGTGAAATCCCAAGGGATATGCCCTCGGTGACCTGGGTGCTTGAGAAGGTAAAGGAAAAGGTATCCAAAAAAGTTATTTCCCTCTCACAAGTCACACTGATCAGAAAGTCCCAAAGGTTTAATACGAAAGCAAGGATTTGTTTGAGTGTACCTTCCCAGAACAAGACAATAAGAAAACAATATTTGTAAGTAACAATTGATATTAGTGCTTCATAAAACCTTGGACTTTCAATAAAATCAATGAGTTGACCAAGTTTTGGGAGATCCTTGGTCAAGTTTGACCTATTTTGGGACTTCGACATCCTATCGAAGGAGGAGCACAAGATGAAGTGGAGATTGCACGATCTCAATCCCTTTTTGGGTCCTTTTTGGGGTTTGGGATTATGTAATGGGTATGGGATGTCGACCCATGGGTTTACCTATGTTTAGGCCTATTTTGTAAAATACAAATAGATGTCTAGGAAATGTAAGGAGGGGAATCTATCTGATGTTAGGACAATGTGATAAGTTCTAGTGATCGATCTATGTGATCGAAGGATTGTAAGTGCTCTATGCATATTGTGTGAAGCTTGCAAAGTTGAGTGCAAGTGACTGTAGAAGGCTTAGTGTTGTAACCTAGCTCAGGGAAAGAGGATCTAGCGAGGTGCGTGCAGATCTCATGTCCTATGCGGAGTATGTTTTTTGAGGCTCTGTGCATGTAACTAATTAACAGAAGAGAAGAGTTGTTGGACATAGACCCATGGGGGGTGAACCACGTACATGTTGTGTTTCTCTTCTCTGTGCAATGTGTTAATGTGATTATATGTTAATGTTCTTTGTATAGATGAATGTTCTGTCGATTCTTAGTGCTTAATAATATGGATGAATGTTATATCTAACTGATATACATATGCTTAGTGTTTAATCTGTTAAGACCTAATCTATTTCATCACGCTAAGTGTTGTTAGATGTTAGATCTGGTTGGATACTGCGATGCTTTGTAATTAGGGTTTGTCTGCGTTGTTGCCAAGAACTGAATGTTGATGAATTTTTACTGCTAAGTGCTATGTTAAATGATTAGAATCACAAATCCGTGTCCCAACTAAGGTTGCAGACATCTGAGTCCTCCAACCACCCCTGCCTCTACCTCAGGTGAGACTTCATTTTCTTCGCAGGTGTTTCTGAAAGGGCCGACAGTTAGGGTTTTGTTGGTGCATTTTTGTAGCGTTGAACCCTGGGTCTGCCCCTGTGCCAACAAATGGTTCTGTTGCCGGGACCTAAAACTGTGATTGCTGGGAACTGAGAAAGAAGAATCTTTGTGCAAAGATCCAACCTGAAATTGTGAAATATCTGTGTGTAGATCTGTCACTCTAGTGCGCAGTACTCTACTTAGTTTGTGAAGCTCTATGCTAAAGAAAAGAAGTCTGATCTGAAGAAAAGAGGTAAGATCTGAATGATTTGTGCTCTGATAAAGGTAAAAATAGTGAAAAGTTTTAATATATGGAAGCTTTGTGCTCTGCTGAAGATAAGATTAGTGGAAATTTTTTGTTTCTAAAGTATGGATCTAGGTATGTTTAATAAGATTTATCCTAGCTTTAAAACTAGGGCACTGACAGATGAAAGAAGATGTGATATAAGTAGATATGATAAGAATAGTGAAAAATATGTTATACCTATGTATAGAAAGAATTTTTTGACTAACAAATGGATGCAAGATCCTAGAAATATTTTTTTACAGGTTAACTACTATGATCCTAGCACATAGTACAAGAAAGGATGGGGATCATTTAAGAGAAAGAGAGGATTAACCCTTTGTTACAGTTGCAGAAAATTGGGACATTTGGCTAAGGAATGCCCTGGTAGAAAACCTAGTTGCCTCTATTGCAAAGATATGGACCATGAAGTTTTGGATTTCCCTAGAATGATTGCTCAGCTTGAAAGGATGAATATGAGACAAGAAGACCACGAGCAAAGTCAAGCGACTGAGATGATGACAGAACCCCAGAAAGAATCAGAGAAAGTATTGCTACAGATGAAAGAAACCCTTAATGATCACCGACATATCAGTTTCTCAGAGGTCTTCAAAGAAAAAGAATGTATTGAAGTAAGAATAGGAGACTTCGATATTGACTGTGTTATGGATGAAGAAACAGAGGTGAATATCATGACAGAAAGAAATTGGGAAAATTTAGGGGAGCCTGCTATGATTCCTTCATTAGGAGGAATGGGACTATTCAGAGGAAAGTTGATAAACCTATGTGGAAAGATTACCCAGATATCTATGAGTGCCAAGGGAACTTCGATAGAGGAAGAATTTGAAGTTGTTAAATTTGTTGAGGACAACGCTCCATTGACTATGTTGCTTGGAGAACCTTGGATTGAAAGAGATCAGGCCAGAAGGGAAGAAAAATAAGTCATAGAACAAAAGAAGCAAGAGCTAAAAGATTTCATGACTAGGAGGATCGCACACTTGATTGAAGAACAGGTGAACCAAACGAAGCTATTTAAAACCAAAGACTAGAATGTCGAAGCTGGAAGAACACTAGAAGACCCACAGAAGATTGCAGTACCTATTCCAGATACAGATGAATTATTACCCCTGATTTATAGGAGCAAATATCAACAGTACGAAGTTACTATGCCAAAAGAAGATAAGAATCAAAATGGAAAAAGGAATTCTGAGATGAATCTCACCGGAAAGAAGGCTAGAAAACTAAGTAAGAAGAGAGCTAAGATTGAAAAGTTACAGAAGTTTCCCGAGGGAACTTTGCAGAAGGAAAATTTACAAAATTGGAGCTTCGCCGGAATACCAGAACAACATCACATGGCACTTCACCATGGCGAAGCAATATAGTCGTTAGAGACAGTATAACCATTCGAATGACGCCCTAAAAGGGAAGAAAGGCATTAATGGTTAGACATCTTACCACCAAACCGTTGGGACCACGTTGTAACAGACATAACTGAGTTAATAAAGGATTCTTACCCATTGCAAGAGATTCATTACCAAGTATCCATTTATCCCGTCGCGCCATGCACCGAGAATTTTTTTTGCTAACCATGAATTTGAGCCTGCATATTAGTTGATTTTCACACAGTGATCATCATGCTTTTTCCATCTATCCCATTGCATTGAGAGATTACTCTTTAAACCTGATACTTTCAAACCCGAGCATGTATGTCGAACAACTTCAGCGTGACAGAGAAAATTTTCGAGGAAGTTCTCATCGACCTCATGACTGAAAGAGAAATGCAGATGTCTGCAGGTATACAAGCGTCATCGACGAGAGGACCGCAATCCTCTCCGTCGACTGCTCGCGGAGCCGGATCATCCCGACCGTCAGCAAAAAAGTGAACCAAACACAGAGATGACCTAGCCAATGCGAATTTGATCCCATCTATATTATCCAACTATATCACGCCTCTAGCCGACATGGTAAGTCATGATAGTGTACCCAAATATTTCGAGTACACCATGGTTACTGCGTACCTCCCGAAGGGGATACACGCAGTTCAGTGGTATCAGGACAAGATCGCAGCGTTGAAGTTCACTGAATTCAACCTTAGAGATCACAAGAACCACAGCATGCTCGCCCCGTACAAATACCTAACCAGGAAAAATGGAAAGAACTCAAAGATCATCCCTCAGTCGTGGACAATGAACCTCGTGCAGTCCACCTTGCTAAATGTCATGAAAAATCCCCACTTTGGAAGGCATCAAGAAGTCAATTCATGTGTCAAGTTGCTACTATCGTGTTACTATGGTGGATATTTATGGATATACTTTTGTATTACAGTCGATCCAACGTTGTTCCATAGGATCACAGGGTTGAGTATGCAAGGACCTGACCTACAAGAGTTCTACCCAGGAAAGGCCATAGATCATGCGCTAGCACAGAAGATTAAGGACACATATGACAATGTCGAGAAGGGGACTTGAGGCTACAAGGTAGCCTCCATACAGAATGGCGTAGTGTGCCTAGCATGTCAGTTAATATCTAGAAAGTTGGTATGCAAGAACTGACCCACACAGTTCACGGGCTTTATCGTCGACCTCACAGGGAAGTGTGTAGAAGGCTTACAGATGAACTGGGTGAAGTACCTAGTCAATCAGCTCGAACTAAAATTTTGTGAATCCCAAGATTAGGGCTATGAGTTCCATTTCAGCTGGCTCCTAGTCCTTATCGCCTTTGTTTCCTGGGAGATGCCAGAAGGTGCGACCTTCCCGGATATCGAACCTTTTGAGCTACTTTCCACGAAGTTCGCTACCCTTTGGTATTCAAGTGATATGAACAAATAGTGGCAGTCAAATGATGTTTTTCATACCTATTACCTTTAGCTAAAGAGATCCATATAAGCTGAGCCTCACATGACTCCAAACACCTTACAGTGATTCTGACCCCTGATGAAATTTAGCGCAGATCAACATTTCATTTAAATTACAGCGTGAGTTGATGAACACAAGGAACAAATCTAGTCATACTATAAACTTACAGAAGAGGACCTGGAGGATATCACTAAGGACTGGTATGCAAACCTCCTTATCCTTGTCAACCCTGCAAAGATGTCTGATTCAGAATTGGATGGCCTAGAGACCACTCACAAAGAATAGGACACATTTGGAACTAGTAGAAGATAGAAGACTGAGGAGGTCCAAGATTTAAGCAGCGCCTTAGGGAAGACTACTTCCATATCACCTGAGTGAGGAGGTGATGGTGATGTAGAAGAGATGAAGGACGGAGAAGCTGAAAAAAATAAAGGTGAAGTAACATTGCACATAGATGAGGCTGACCCCTTGAAGAAGAGGAAGGTTTCTCCCCCGAAACCTTCTTCCTAGAAGAAATCAAGAGCCACCGTGACCAAGATGCAAACTACACTTACTCTTGATGACTTTGACTTCATCATAGCAGCTCTAAATGACGCTTCACTAGAAATCACAGAGAAACAAGGAGCGAAGTAGGAGGAAATGTATGATAGAATTGAGGTCGAGCTCTGAGGAGTACAACAGGCTCTTCAATCCAGTCGCTTAGTCTCCACTGCACCCTTGCAATCGGGAGAACAAGAATTGGGAGATGAGACAACCCAACTCCTCCGCCTAGAAGATGTAACTGAAGCTCGCCTTCGATGAGCACAAGAAGTGTAACGATCCCTCCGACCAACCTCAGGCCGTGGTACACCACTCCAGAGCAAACACTCATGCTCTGACACTAGTCGATAACATTTCCAGCCATCAGGTCGGGCCATGCTACGCTAGGGAACACTTTCATTCCCATACTGCAGAACATACAGTAGCATACCCAGTAGTCAACTAAGCAATTCCACATAAATTTACACTTTAAACTACATGCAACTAAAACATATACATATAGCATGCTCGTGGAAGCTTTACATCTAAACATAAACAACCAATTACTTTCTGTAACATATGAATTTTATATTGAAATAACAGTAACTACTGATATGCATGATTTACATGAAATTATCCATAAGCACACAAGCAATCATAATCACATATATGATAAAATCTTAACATAGGCATGTAAATAACAAAACAACATATCAATTTATCAAACAATTGGTACTTATCTTAGAAAGACTGTCACCAACTTATTATATACTGTCCATGAACCTCCCAGCCATAGACTACATTTTTCATCACTCTCAATAGTGAGTCACCCCCGAGCTGGGACTGAACTCCACCCAGGGTAAAGGGTTCCTATCCAGACTAAAGCTCATGGACAACATGAAAGACTCTATCTCAAGTGCTCACTCAACTAATAGCCTACATCCTCTCATTCCCCACATGCTTGTCCCACCCAAGGAAGTGTGCCCCTTCTCTGCTCAACAATCCCTCAGCTGCCCCACTTCCCTTCCAGTGCTTCAACAACAGGCCGGACCGGAAGTCTCAGAGCGTTGTAGTTGCATTTTGGCACCTTTAGGAATCAATCCCCAGCAATTCTCTCGCTCAGAGAACTGCTTACGGTCCTGACAACTCGCTTATTAAATCCCACTCCAAGCTAACCAGGTACACCAACCAAAAAGGGTGTAAAAACAGGTTTCGGAAAGGTGAAATCGTTGTCTCAAGGATAAAAGAATGTATGAGTGAAATGTTCATGGAATCATTGACTAGATAACTGAGTGTGTACAAGAATCACTGTGAAATCTTCGTGAAAAGTGATGGTCAGAATGATGGTCATCCCGTTGTTCATAAGGTATATGTGTGAAAATCCACCAATGAGATTAGTTCCCCCACGATATGAATGCATGTGCCCAACTTGACACTTGTCATATCGGAAGTTACTTTTGTCCACTTGTCCCCGACTTTAGAACTTAGGATAAAATAATTATCCATAATTTATGTTTTAGGAAATATTAATATAATATTCCCTTGACTTTTGGCCCTCCCTTTCCCTAACTGGTGAAGTTCAGTCCCCCATCTCTTTTATCGTGGTCAGTTTGTACGTAGTGATGTATTTTATATTAATCATTAGTCATGTACAAAGTAGGCGCATTGGCCCTTGACATCTAGGCGTTCCGACCTAATACCAAAACGTAAGCATTATGGCTTATAATACTGGCTCACCGGCCTATAATGCATATCATATACATAAAGTTTCGTTGACCTTAATATTGCACGCACTTTAGTTACTACGTGCGGTATCCATTATCCTCAACGTTGCACGCACTTTAGTTACTGCGTCCGGTATCTTGTGATGTGCATATTACATCATTTTACTTCATAGTTCTTGCGCGCACTATGCCACATGATGTGCGTTATCAAATTGATCTAAAATTTGAAGAAGACTTGAAACTTGAATAAATATTGCAAGTGAAATTGTTATGTGTTTTTAAAGCAACCGGATCAATTTGCAACACATATTAAAGGATTACTTATGTAAAGATACACATAGACAGCACATAAAATCATTGAA
>ML777774.1:357509-399434 GCA_009831015.1 Picea engelmannii
ATTGCAAGTGAAATTGTTATGTGTTTTTAAAGCAACCGGATCAATTTGCAACACATATTAAAGGATTACTTATGTAAAGATACACATAGACAACACATAAAATCATTGAACATCAGACATAAACACAGCAACTTGATAAAGGAGTTCACCCCACTCCGGGCTACATCTCCTGGTCCAGCCTCCAAATGGATCTTTTATATTAAATTGCTCAAAGTGCTTAAAAACAAGTCTTACAGTGCTCAAAATGACAAAATGACTGCTTCAATGGCTCCGCAACGTCCCAAAACCCCTGTTTGGGATCTTTCGGCACCTGAAACGGTCGAAAAATGAAGAAGATAGCCTCCTTGAAGTCTCCCCTTCTTCTTTGTTGTCTCTGGTTCTACAATCTGCACCCTTGTTCTCCAAACCTGGCACACACGCTCATTTAAGCGTAAAGAACCCAGTCCCGTACGCAACCGCGCACCGGTACAAACCGTAGAACGGTTAGGGCGCCTCCAGCCCCCAACCGCCTCGGCATTCGGTCATATGCTCATGCAACCACAGGCTGGGCGCAAAAGTCGTTGGCCCGTTTCAAAACCGTGCCAACGGACTTAACCGCGCAATACAAACCCACGCGCATTAAACAATGTATTACATAATATTAAACCCCACGTGCAATAGGTATTATGGGTCGCGGGTTCAAAACCACGCGCCAACACCTAAATACATTACAATGTATTGTAATACAAACTTTAATGCAATAACATATATGTTATAACATATATTACAATTCAAAATATGCGCGCACCGAAAGTCTTATGCCACGGTTGTATACATGTGTTTCCATATAGCCACGGGTCGGGGCTAAGCCCCAGCCCGACCCCCCTTTCCAACATAAACAAATGTAAATTTAAATATAATATTCCCCGCCTCCGTAACAAGGAATGAACAACGGATAGTTGGCTAGCGAAGTGTTTGTTAAGTCTTTGGCTATGGAAGAGGTCCCGGGGTCGAACCCCGCGGACCCATACGTTTTACACAAATATTATCCAACCCAATATCCAGTGATACAGTGACACGTGGCGCCAAATGGTTGGGCCACGTGTCCACACAATATTGGCCACAAGTGACACGTGTCAATCTCCAATTCGCTGACAAATATCCAACCAACAATCGCCACATCATCAAACTGCCACGTCAGTAAGATGGTACGGCCCTCCACGTGTCCGTACGGACTGTACGGACAGGTACAGTCAGCATCCCAAATTTTTACCTGTTTGACTTGGCGGTCAAATCGCGATATCTCCTCCATACGGACTCCATTCGCGAAAATAAATATACTGCCGGAATCAGGAAAACGAGACGGACGCAATGACACTGTTTTCATCTTAATCCGAGCACTTTGAAAATTGAGCAAATTTTGATCACCTGATCACAAATGAGGTCAAAACAGCTCACCAGCTTAAGTATATTTATATTACATTTACAATTGGGTTCGATCGAGGGATATTACAATCCCCTCCCCTTATTTATGCATTGTCCTCAGTGCATCATACACCCATATATATCAGATTTTTCAAAAATCTTCAAAAAGATGCGGGTATTTTGTCTGCATTGCATCTTCATGCTCCCAAGTAGCATCCTCAGGACCGTACCAGGTCCATTGAACCTTTACAAGCCCTATGGCTCGGTTCCAGAGATGTTTGAATTTCCGGTCCAAAATGTGCACCGGATGCACTTGAAAAGCGCCTTCTTGCTCCACCTGAATCACATTCCAATCAATAACATGATTAGCATCGGGTATATATTTATTTGGCAATGATACATGGAAGACATTATGAACAAACATAGATGCAGGCAATGCCATCATATAAGCAACTGGACCAATTCTCTCTAGGATTTCAAATGGTCCACAAAATCTGGCTGCTAACTTGGCGCAGCTTCCCAGCTTCAGAGAACTCCTGTTAGCTTTCACTTTCAAGAAAACATGATCACCCACTTTGAATTCTCTGTGGATTTTGTTTTTATCAGCATAACTTTTCTTTCTATCTTGGGCGGCTTTCAAATTCTACTTAATTTTTAACATTTGGTTCTCCATCTCCTTGAGCAACTCTGGCCCGACTATTGTTCTATCAGCTGGGTTACCCCAGCTTACTGGAGTATTGCACCTTCTGTCGTAAAGTGATTCAAATAGGCTCATCTTCAATGATGTCTGATACCCATTGTTGTAAGTGAATTCTATTAAATGTAGGTAGTCTTCCCATTTGGATGGTTTATCCATCACATACATTCTCAACATATCTTCTATCACTCTATTCACCCTCTCTGTCTTTCCATCAGACTCAGGATGGTAAGCTGCACTAAAGTTCAGATTCATTATGAATCCTTTGAACAATCCTTTCCAGAAATTTGAGGTGAATTTCGGGTCTCTGTCAGACACAATCGTTTTAGGAATTTCGTGAAATCGTGCCACTTCCTTCATGAAAATATCAGCGACATATGTTGCCTTGTGAGTAGTTTTTAGTGGAATAAAATGGGTAGCTTTTGTAAGCTTTCCACCACCACCATAATCGAATCATGCAGCTTGCTTGTTCTAGGTAATCCCGTAATAAAATCCATTGTCACCACTTCCCACTTCCATTTAGGAATGGGCAAAGGTTGCAGCAATCATGTTGGGTGCCTATGTTTTTCTTTAACTTCCTGGCATTCCATACATCTTGTGATGTATTCTGCTATTTCTCTCTTCATACCTAGCCAAAAGCATTGGCTCTTGACCGTTGCTATAGTTTCCTGATATCCAGGATGCCCTGCATAAGGAACATTATGCATCTCATGCAAAATTATATGTTTCAAGTCCTGGACATTTGGTACGAAAAATTTGTTCTTGTGCAGCAGTATTCCATCTACTCCCAACTTATAAATATCCATCTTCTGAAATATCTTACCCTGCTATAGCATTGCTACCAATTCTATGTACTGCAGATCTGTATTTGTAGCCTCCAGAATTTTTCTTTTAACATCAGTCTGATACATGATGATGGTTGTAGCACGTAGTTCATGCACCCTCATACGGAGTGCATCAACCACTTTATTTTTTTTCCCTTTGATATGGTTTATATCAAATTCATATTCGCTTAGAAATTCTAACCATCTGCTTTGCCTAGCATTTAGATTTGGTTGATCAAATAAATATTGGAGACCATTGTGGTATGTTCTTATCTCAAACCTCTTTCCCATGACGTAGTTTCTCCATTTCCTTAGGGCATGTACTGTGGCTGCCAACTCCAAATCATGAGTGGCATAGTTTCTTTCATGCTCTTTCAACTTCCTTGATTCATAACATATCACGAATCCATTTTTACTGAGGACTCCACCAAGTCCTTCATTACATGCATTTGTGCATACAATGAAATCTTCATTTGGGTCTGCAATCCTTAGTATTGGAGCATTTGTGAATAATTGTTTCAAATGTTGGAAACTCCTTTCACAGTCTGACGTCCACTGAAACTTCATACCCTTTCTTTGCAAGGAAGTGATTGGGTGTGCTATCTTTGGGAATCCTCCAATGAATCTTTTGTAGTACCTTGCAAGGCCCATGAATGATCTGACCTCTGTCACATTCTTTGGTGTTGACCATTCTCTAATGGATTCTATCTTCTCAGGGTCCACTTCTATGTGATCTTTTAAGATGATATGCCCCAAATAATGAATTTGTTTCTAATAGAATGAGCACTTTCTCAATTTGGCATACAATTGATGTTCCCTTAATACTTGCAACACCATCCTCAAATGATGTTCATGCTCTTCCTCTGACTTGGAATATATAAGAATGTCATCCAAAAAGACAATGACAAACTTGTCCAAATACTCTTGGAAAACACCATTCATTAAGAACATAAAAACAACTGGTGCATTTGACAACCCAAATGGTACCACTGTGAACTCATAATGACCATACCTTGTCCTGAAGGCAGTCTTTCTAATATCTTCTTCTTTAATTCTTACCTTTAGGTTCCTATGATTGTCTAATTGGGATGGATTGGTTGGACCCACATCATGCTCTATTGGATTGTCATAACAAAGCATTCACTTGCTTGGATGAAGGGAACCAAAGGAAAGTGCAGGGAATTTCCAGGGCAGTAACCGTTAGAGAAATTTCAACATTGTAGCTAAAGAAATGTTAT
Source organism: Picea engelmannii (assembly GCA_009831015.1). Lineage (NCBI taxonomy): Eukaryota > Viridiplantae > Streptophyta > Pinopsida > Pinales > Pinaceae > Picea > Picea engelmannii. The sequence goes on from ML777774.1 coordinate 361,673, forward strand.
AGAAGAGGATGTCAAATTTTTTGCAGCTCATATGGAGGAGACACCTAAAGACAAGGTGCCAAATTTGGAGGATTATGCAGTCCTGAAAGAGTTTGAAGATGTATTCAAGGAAGTACCAGTACTACCCCCAAGGAGAGACATTGATTTCTCTATAGATTTGATGCATGGAGCAGCGCCAGTATCAAAGACTCCTTACAGAATGAGTACACCAAAATTGAAGGAGTTGCAAATGCAGCTTGAAGAACTTTTGAAAAAGGGGTATATATGCCCAAGTGTATTTACAGGAAATTACCCATAAGCACACAAGCAATCATAATCACATATATGATAAAATCGTAACATAGGCATGTAAATAACAAAATAGTATATCAATTTATCATACAATTGGTACTTATCTTAGAAATACTATCACCAACTACTTACAGACCATCCATGAACCTCCCAGCCATAGACTACACTACCCATCACTCTCAACAGTGAGTCACCCCTGAGCTGGGACTGAACTCCACCCAGGGTAAAGGGTTCCTATCTAGGCTAAGGCTCATGGACAACAGGAAAGACTCCGTCTTAGGTGCTCACTCAACTAACATCCTACAACCTCTCGTTCCCCACATGCCTGTCCCACCCAAGGAAGTGTGCCCCTTCTCTTCTCAACAGTCCCTCGGCTGCTCCACTTCCCTTCCAGGGCTTCAGCAATAGGTCGAGCTGGAAGTATCAGAGCGTTGTAGTTGTAGTTTAGCACATGAGACAGAGTCTTTCCTGTTGTCCATGAGCCTTAGCCTAGATAGGAACCCTTTAACCTGGGTGGAGTTCAGTCCCAGCTTGGGGGTGACTCACTGTTGAGAGTGATGAACAGTGTAGTCTATGGCTGGAAGGTTCGTGGATGGTCTGTAAGCAGTTGGTGACAGTCTTTCTAAGATAAGTACCAATTGTATGATAAATTGATATGTTGTTTTGTTATTTACATGCCTATGTTACGATTTTATAATATATGTGATTATGATTTCTTATGTGCTTATGGGTAATTTCCTGTAAATGATGCATATCGGTAGTTACTTTTATTTCAATATAAAAGTTGTATGTTACGGAAAGTAATTGTTTGTTTATGTTTAGATGTAAAGCTTCTGTGAGCATGTTGTATGTATATGTTTTAGTTGCATGCATTTTAAAGAGTAAATTTATGTGGCATTGCTTAGTTGACTACTGGGTATGCTACTGTATGTTTTGCAGTATGGGAAAAAAAAATTTCCCTAGAGTAGCATGGCCCGACCTGATGGCTGGGAATGTTACCGACTGGTGTTAGAGCATGAGTGGTTGCTCTGGAGTGGCGTACCCTAGCCTAAGTTTGGTCGGGGGGGATCGTTACAAGAAGAAATAGAACAATCCACCCAAGCTTTGAAGCAAGTTCAAGGAGTACTTGTAGAAAAATGTCGAGTTGCAGAGCAGGATAAGATTTCTCTCCAGACAAAGTTTGACGAGGAGAAAGCACAAATGCAGTAAGAAAAGGAACAGTTGCTCGTAGGGCAACTCGAGGTAAAATAAGAAGTCAACAGAGCACTTCGCTCTGTGACAGGTTGTGAGCCATAGATAGAAGACCAGGTTGAGCATCAAGTAGAGCAGCTTGCAGAGGCCATCCAGCAGCTATAGCAAAGAATAGCAGATTTAGAGCTCCACACAGTGACCAGCACTCTACAGGATGTCATAGATCAAAGAGAAGTGATTTCCTAGAGCACAATCGAGAGAATAAATGTTTTTTCCATGGAATGCAAGAAACTCAGTGACAGCAGTGCCCAGAATTATGAGCAACTCACTGAGAATGCAGAACTAAAGGCACTGGAGTCGTAGCTCTAGGAGGCAAAGCAGCAAGCAGAGACAATACAGGCACAGTTGAAGCCCTTGTCATTTGTGGAAAGAATGAAACGATCCCAGGAGTAGCGCACTGCCCAACAACAGGTTCACACCATTCAGAGAAAAGTCATGGAAGTGACTCAAAGACTCCAACCTGTACAAGACGAGGCTTACCAACTGTTCACAGAGATCGAAGGTCGAGGAGTAGAACTGGAGCAAGTTGTTGTTGCAACAGAACAATGCCTAGAAGGACCCGTGAACAAGGTAGTAATCGAAGAGTTCATTGAACAGGAGGTCGTGGCACAGCAACAAGTCGAAGCAGCTTGAGGCTTTCGAAGTAGAACTACCCAGATCAGAGTGACTCAGGACAATTCATAGGTGTGTGTTGGGGGCATGTTGGCCCTTGACCAAGTTTTGGGAGATCCTTGGTCAAGTTTGACCTATTTTGGGACTTCGACGGCCTATCGAAGGAGGAGCGCAAGACGAAGTGGAGATCACAGGATCTTGGCCCCTTTTTTGGGTTTGGGATTATGTAATGGGTATGGGATGTCTGCCCATGGGTTTACCCATGTTTAGGCCTATTTTGTAAAATATAAATAGATGTCTAGGAAATGTAAGGAGGGGCATCTATGTGATGTTAGGACAATGTGATAAGTACTAGTGATCGATATATGTGATCGAAGGATTGTAAGTGCTATGTACATACTATTTGAATATTGCAAAGATGAGTGCAAGTGACAGTAGAAGGCTTAGTGATGTAACCTAGCTCGGGGAAGGAGGATCTAGCGAGGTGCCCACAAATCTCCTGTCTAGTGCGGAGTAAGGTTTTTGAGGCTCTGTGCATGTAACTGATTAACAAAATATAATAGAAGAGAAGAGTTGGTGGAGGTAGCCCTAGGGGGGTGAACCACGTACATGTTGTGTTTCTCTACTCTGTGCAATGTGTTGATGTGATTATATGTTAATGTGTTTAGTATAGATGAATGATCTGTCGATTCTTAGTTCTTAATAATATGGATGAATGTTAGATCTGACTGATATACATATGCTTGGTGCTGAATCTGTTAAGACCTGATCTGTTTCGTCATGCTAAGTGTTGTTGGATGCTAGATCTGGTTGGATACTGCGATGCTCTGTAATTAGGGTTTGTCTGTGCTATTGCCAAGAACTGAATGTTGATGAATGTTTACGGCTAAGTGCTCTGTTAAATGATTAGAATCACAGATCTGTGTCCCAACTAAGGTTGTAGACATCTGAGTCCTGCAACCATCTCTACCTCTACCTCAGGTGAGACTTCATCTGCTTCACAGGTGTTGTCGAAAGGGCTAGTAGTTAGGGTTTTGTTGGTGTGTTGTTGTAGCATTGAACCCTAGGTCTTCCCCTGTGCCAACAATATCTTTTTAGACAAGGACAATAACATGTGCTTAATCTCATAGGGTTTTACACTAGCAATTTCATAATCCTAGTAAATGCAAAGTAAAATATACCATAACCATTCAAAGTAAGAAGAATTTCATATTTTCACTTACATTCACCAAGAATAATCTAGCAACATGCCCTAGTTGAAGACTTTCCACCATGAAAATGATAAAAAATCACCAAAATAAACCTCCTCCAAGAGTTGTGCACCACTTAATTTCAACCAATAATCCTTAAAGAGGATGAATTTCAGACCTCACACTTTTGTGAGTGAAATATGATGAAAAATAATGAGAGTTTCATCTCTTATTTATATGATACAAATTACCTTTAATTACAAATTAGGTCAAAAAAGGCCGACATGGCCAGTATACATGCAAAATTCAATTTTACACAAAATTGTCAAATAAATCCCTAATTTCTTCTTTTAAGGGTGACTTCATGCCCCTCCTAGGGTGACGTTAGCCTTCTTGTTGGAACGTTAGCCCTCCAAGTGAAACATTGGGGCTCAAAACCCCTCAAGAAGTTCCACACGTGCCAATCAAAGTCGTCCTCAAGTTGGATACCTCAACTGGGTGATGTCAAGGCTCTGAATGATGACGTCAAGGGCCAACGTCATGGTGGGAGGGAAAGACCCCACTGGGTCCAGGCCTAACAAAGTGCCTCTGGTGGAACACCCTTCCTTTTCTCTAGTGCAAGCCTATGGTATCTCTCTTCCCCTAGATGGGGTCTCAACATCCATCTGGTGGGATTTTATCCTTATGGAGGTCCGAGCTAATCATCTCCCCATATGTACTTGTCCATCGAGCATGGTCCCGCACCAACAAAAAGTATGCCCTCCATGGGCTTATAAGTCACAGGGATCATAGCAATGTCAATCACATCTAATAATCAATTTACCCAAACATCTGCATAAAACTCCCCTTTCCCAGACAAATTCTCAAAGACGTTATACTTTTTAACAAGCCAGGTTTGGAGACGGTTTTAGGACGTCCTATTGGGATAATTCTCCTTATATTTGGGGTCTTTCTAGGTGAAGACCAATCCAGGTCATGTAATTGCATGAGATGGTGTGGGGGATGTTTGGGCAAGGGGTGTAGTGATGACAGAGAAATGTAGGTCTTACCTATGGGTGCCTCTGAAGAGAGTGAGTTGCACCTTGTCATGGATGCAATTTTTTCCTATCCCATTCAATGCATTTTTTACCTTTTATCTTATTTTATTTTTTTTCAAGATAATAGTTGGGGGACACTGCCTTGGCGTGGTGACCAGTAGTGATAGCATTACCCACAAGAATTTCACGAAGATGAGAAGGTTGGCTCGTGATGATACCCCCTTTCTCTTGGGTATTCCACCAAGAGCCACTACCCTAGCATGGTGACCATATGAATAGTAGTTTCATACCGCTACATGCCCATGGACCTAATAGGTAGGCTCATGATGAGACCCCCTATCCACCAACTAGGTCTTGAGTTTTATCTTTTTCATGGGTCCCCCATTTTCTTGTTTAGAAGCCTTTTATTGCTTTCTCGAGGATCCCTAGGCGAAGCATCTCAAGGTTTTATTTTTGTCTTTGAATTTTTATAGCTACTTTTACCCTCTAGGCCTTTAGCCCCTTCTGCCCATAAGGAAAGGTACAACCCTTACTAGCTTGGAAAACCTAACACCCAAACCAATGTAGGGGATAGATGAGAGGATGAAATGATGAAAAGTGATAAGTATGGAAGAAATGGGTGATGACCTTTCATAGACCCACCCAGTGGAAACTCACTCCTAAGGGAACCAACTTACTAGGGAACTCTTTCATCCCCCTAGGTATGGACAAGTTAAAAGGAACAATGTCCAAGCAAAAGTCATGAATCAAAAGAGAATTAAATGCACATATTCAAATGTTTTGAGAATCATAGTGACACATACCATGATACCCGAACTCATTACCTCATGGAGCAAGACCCACTGCTACTTCAGAACCAGTTCAATGGGATGGATGTCATTGTTGCTGACATGATGGAGGCGTTGAAGAAGAAGGATAGGCCCTCTAGGGCCAGGCTCAATTCAATATGGCTCTCGGTACTCTATGTCTATGACCTGTGGGCCTCGAGACATAATCTCCTTATTTATCCCTAAGATAGGGGATAATAGTTCCTAAAAAATAATACTCCCTAGTTATTGCGGATATCCCTCATGGTTATAATATCCAAAACAATGGATATGATACTTAGCCTTATACTTACCAAGATTTCAATAAAGTGGTTATGGGATTTACGGAAGTCACAACATCACCATTTTGGAGATTTCTGGTATTCCATTCAAACATGCAAGGATTAGTACAATCAAGCTTCAAGTGAAAAAAAAATGACAAGGATGAATTTTATTTGGTAAGATATTGAAAGTGTATGTTTAGCAATTAATATTAGAAAACAATTTTATTAATTCACAAGTTAATTGAATTTTTCCTTATTTATGTTACAGGAACAAGCCTAATATTCATATCTCTAGTAGAGAACCATTTAAATGTGCTTTTGAGAGTATACATCTTGCAACCTGGACAAAAGATGATTATTATAATTCTATTATTGTCAATGTAAAGGATGGAGAGACTCCTAGTATTTTATTGGTATACAATGTTGTGGTTATAAATCTAACATATTGTTGAAATATTGCTTGTTGTCATTGATGTCAACCCTAGACATTGGTTGTAGTCATTGATGTCAACCCTAGCCATTGGATTTTGGACCCAACAATTGATCGAAGTAGATAGACATGAAGGAAATTACACATGCAGGTACAACACCCATGGATGGATAGTATAAGTCATGCCACTTCCGGTCGTATGTGGCACATCACGTGGATCCTCATGATTGAGGAGAAATGAATTTTTGAAGATGACAATGTGAATTGAAGCAGAAACTACATATCGGCCCTAATGTTAAAAGGAAGTGATATAAAGGGTATAAATACATCTCATTATACATTCATTTTTTAACATGCACAAGTTTTTTAATGAACAAGGATATATAAGTCGAATTTCAGAGGAAATCTGAAGTAAAGAAGGCCAAATTTCAAGGGAGGATGAAGTCTTTTGGTGATGTGTTCTAAGGTATGTTATTTACAAGTCATCTTACCATTTTCGTTATAAATTTTTTTCTAGAACGATTCAGATGGTGAAATTTGTATGCTATTGAGAAGACATATCTAGGTACCTGTGGTAAAAATTTCAGCTATTTATTCACTATAATTTTGAAGATACACTATGTGGAATATAGGGTTTTTTACTAGTCCCGAAGCTAGTCATAAACAGGTGTTCCAGGTAACATAGTCATAACGTCTTCATAGAGAATCCAAAATAAGTGAGACCAATTGCATTGGAAATATTAAGTTATATAGTTTCTTGTGTACGAATTTCAGAATCTTGTGTTAAATATTGAGCGTGGGGCACGTTGTACAAGTTCGCTCTCTTGAATAAACCAAAATTTAATAAGGTCTACCATTTTCTCTATAACTCATTTTATGGGAGTATTAAAGGAGTGAAACTTGGAGGAGTTTCAGAGAATACATTGAGTTATATTATCTATAGGATCATATTATTCTAAGAAGTGAATAATTTCATAAGTTGAAGAAATCTCAGGAAGCATTATCAGGTTCTATGTGATGGTTGGTTGATGGTGATAATTTAATGTAAAGTTTTATTATCTCTCATATATTCTTGGGTGGAAGGAAGGGGCAAGGATGGAGAGGTCAACCCTCTCTTGATATTGGAGGATTGTATCTTCATTTTGGAGGTTTATCTCTCCCTTTATATTTGGAAGTTATAGCTACCTTTGGAAGTCATTACTTCCCTTGAACAATAACTATTGATTATTTCTCATATATTGTGCATGGTGTATTGTGGTGTATTGGTGTAACTCTTCTACTATTGTTCATTTATCATTGTATATAATTTAATATATAATATGGTTGAAGTATAAGTTGATTTTTTTTTTTAAATTGTACTTGATACTGATTCACCCCCCTCTCAGTATCATCAATTGGAATCAGAGTCGGTTGCCTTCAGAATAGTTTAACCATTGGAAGGAAAATCCTGAGAAGCGATGAATGACCATGAGCACATTCAGAATTGGATTCAATGATTTGATGGAAGAAATTATGCATGCTAGATTGATAGAGTGAAAACTTACTTAAAATCTTCGGGAGTAGACATTTGGTACTCAGTTGTAAATGGCCATGTAATCCCAAAGAATGCTCCAACCGATCCAAATGAGAAGAAGTTTATGAGTTGTAATTTAAAAGCCAGACATGTTATTCTAGGAGCATTGGCACCATCCATTGCCAGCAAAGTGATGAGATGTAGCACTGCTAAAGAGGTATGGGACAAACTCAAGAGTATCTATGAAGGTGATCCAAAAGTTAAGTAGGTCAAGCTTCAACGACATAGAGAAGAATTTGAAAATTTGAAGATAGATGAAAAGGAAGATATTGCAACCTATTTTCTTAGAGTTGATGAAGTTGTTAATGCTATCAAAGGATTAGGTGAAGAGCTCGATGAATCCTTGGTTGTACAAAAAGTGTTGAGATCACTTCTCTTGAAGTATGATGCTAAGGTCTCTGCCATTGAATAAACTAGGGACTTGACCAAAATGACAATGGATGAATTACATGGGTCTCTTATAGCATATGAAATGAGAACAGGTACAGAAAGAGACCAGCCAAACAATGAAGAAACCTTTAAATCCATAAAGAAGACAAAATACAAGGATAATGACCTTGATGAAGAAATAGAAAATTTTGTAAGAAGGTTCAAGAAGGGAACTAGAAGATACAAAGGTAAGTCTCTTCTCAAATGCTTTAACTGTGGTAGAATAAGACATATTGTTGAAAACTGCTACTATAAAAAGAGAAGTCTCAACAATAAAAAGAGATTCTACTCCAAGGATGATGGCATCTCCTAAGATGAGAGTGATGAAGAAGATAATGATGGAGGAGAAGTCCTCTTCATAACCCAAGAAACACGGGATGATGATCACAAGAGTTATAAAGAAGAAGAAATCATTTCTGAAGAAGATTCAGATGAAGAAAACAACCTTGATTAATTTTGGGAATACAAAGACAATGTAGAGAGTGAACAAGAAGATGAAAATCTTGAAAAGTTGAAGCATGTTGAAACTGAAAATAACAAGCTTAGAAACACAAACATAATACTAAAAGGTGAAATGATTGGTTGTGAAGAACAGAATTACAGGCTTGAAAAGACCATTGGTAGCTTGAAGGAACAATTAGAAAATTTTGAGAAATTGAAAGAAGACTTGGATCACACAAAAGGGGAGCTATTGTTGGCAATATAAAAGTTGAAGAAGTTCGAAAAAAGAACTAAAAAATTAGATGAGATCCTTAGTAGTCAAAGATCTCCAAATGACAAGACATGACTAGGATACAATGACAGTTTGAAGACAACAAAACAAGAGAAGGAAGATGAAAAGTATGAAACCAACACTCCAGAGCAAGTTGAACAACAAGATAGAAGACTAGAATTTATAAGGAATGAGACATCAATAAGATCATCTCCCATCAGGTATGAAAGCAATCATTATGAAGGAAACTACAAAATAATAGATCGTGGAGCCATATGGAATATACCATAGAGAAGATCACTTACTCATAGGTATCAAAATTTCTTTCTTGGACATTGTTATACATGTGGAAATTTTGGACACGAGGCAATCAATTGTAGAATCAATGAAAATAATAACTATGCAAGATACATGAATGGTGAAAATATTAGATATGGAAATTTTCGCAGACTTGTCAACAAAAATTATAATCCATTTAACCCATTAATGGATCAAAATATTGTATGCTACAAGTGCAATAATCTTGGTCACAAAGCACGAGATTGCAGAGAGATGAAGGAAGATAATCCTATGCCAAATGTCCCTATACCAAATACAACATGGAGAAGGAAAGAAATTCCACACAATGAAAATTGTCGAATAGCATTGGTCGCTAAAGAATTCAAAGAAGAAGATGAATGGTTCATAGACAATGGGTGCTCATCTCATATGACCAGAGATCAAAGAAAATTTGTCATCTTGAAGAAAAGGGTCGAAATGTTGCATTTGGAGATGAATCATCTACCAAAATACTTGGAAAAGGAACTATAAATATTGGAAGTGAAAATGTAAAAGCAATAAAATTCCTATTGGTTGAAGATCTGAAGCATAATCTCCTCAGTGTCAGCGAAATATGTTATCAAGGATACACTCTTATGTTTGACTCCCGAAACTATAAAATTAGGGAAAAGAAATCAGGAAGATTGGTTGCAACTGAAAAAAGAAGACTGAACAACATACACATCCTGGACATGAAGAAGAGAGAGAAGATAGAAGCCACACAAAAGGATTCCAAGGAAGAGAAAGTCCCAAAGACCAAAAATAAGGATGAAGTATTATTGAGTGCCACGTGTTCAGGGGGAGCAACCTCAAAGAACAAAGTCACATTATGCCACTAAACTCAGGGGGAGCAGCCCCACCCTTTTCCATTTATGTCAAAGGGGGAGATAAATTTGTATCGTGATGAAAGGGGGAGCATGAGTGTTTCCATCAATGACAAAGGGGGAGATTGTTGGAAGATTGTTTGTTGTCATTGATGTCAACCCTAGTCATTGGTTGTAGTCATTGATGTCAACCCTAGTCATTGTCTTTTGGACCCAACAATTGATCGAAGTAGATAGACATGAAGGTACAACACCCATGGATGGATAGTATAATTCATGCCGCTTTTGGTGGTATGTGCCACGTCATGTGGATGCTCGTGATTGAGGAGAAATGAATTTTTGAAAATGACAATGTGAATTGAAGCAAAAACTACATGTCGGCCCTAATGTTAAAAGGAAGTGACATAAAGGGTATAAATACATCTCATTATAAATTCATTTTTAACACACACAAGTTTGTTAATTGACAAGGAGATATAAGTCGAATTTCAAAGGAAATCTGAAGTATAGAAGGCTGAATTTCAAGGGAGGATGAAGTCTTTTGGTGATGTGTTCTAAGGTATGTTATTTACAGGTCATCTTACCATTTTCGCTATAATTGTTTTTCTAGAATGACTCAGATGGTGAAATTTGTATGTTATTGAGAAGACATATCTAGGTACCTGTGGTAAACATTTCATCTCTTTATTCTCTATAATTTTGGAGATACACTCTGTGGAAGATAGGGTTTTTTACTAGTCTTGAAGCTAGTCATAAACAGGTGTTCCAGGTAAAACAGTCATAACATCTTCATAGAGAATCAAAATGAAGTGAGAAAAATTGTATTGGAAATAGTACGGGTTGCAGTTTCCTGTGTACAAATTTCATAATATTATGTTAAATATTGAGCGTGGGGCATGATGTACCAGAATTGAATAAGGTCTACCATTTTCTCTATAATTCTTTTTCTGGAAGGATTCAAGGAGTGAAACTTGGAGGAGTTTCAGAGAATATGTTGGAACACATACAATTCTGAACTTTTGAGCCCTATACTTTCCATACAATTCTGAACTTTTGAGCCCTATACTTTCCACCTCATGAAAATATAATTCGACTCGAATAAAACAGAAAATTGGTAAATGACATTTTGATTTTAATCAAATTCCTTTGTTGGTTGGTAAATAATATGGCGTGCACAATATCCGTTGTTGAGGAGTTTTTCCTTTTGATCGAATGATCCTAATACCTCCAGAGTTTTGGAGTCGCCTAAATTTTAAAGAGGTAAATCTATAACAGTCGTTTCAGAGCTTCGCGCTTCGGATGTTGCAATAAGTATTAACAATAGAAACCTCGAAGCTCCGAAACCCAAAAGTGTCTACCCATTTCTTTTCCTAAAACTTTTTAAAGGCACAAGTCATGGGACACGTGTACCTTCCGAGTATTTCCCGAGTTGACACGTGGCACCTCCCTTTCCTTGACACATCACTACGAGAGATGATCCTTCGGGATTCTAACGAAGAATGAATTCATGAATCACCAAAGTATTAAACGTTAAATAACTAATTTAATCATGATCAAAAGATAATCAATGAATTCATAGTTCGGGTTTCAGATGTTTCCCCTGGATGATATTCTAAAATTTCCGAAGCTCGAACTCCCAAAATACTTCAAGTTAAATGCAGTTAATTAGGACTTATAATTAATTACCAGATAATTAATTGCTTCTCATTTCAGGTTTCAGGAAGTCCCTCTCAAGATATATTGAAAGTACCCGAAGTCTAAACTCCCGAAACACTTGAAGTTAACGCACCATCTTAAACATGATTAATCAAAGTTTTACAAATGATTATTCGAAGATTAATCTTTTTGTGGATTCGGGATTTGGGAGGTTCCCACTCTGTCACATCAAAAACTCCTGAATGTGAATCGTCGAAGTGTTGGTGGAATTTATGACTAGTTAAAGATAATGATTGAAACACAGATTGTGGATCCCCAGGTAGGATTTTCCATCAAATGTTAATAAATTTTCCATCAGTGAAGTTATACTAAAAGCGATGACTCTATTTTGAATAAAATCACTTCGATTTCGAATTCATTTTCACTTTCTGCAATTAGCAAGCTTTATCTGTTTGAATGATTCATGAATTTTCTCTGCAATAGATAATTTCACTCTGTCTCCTTGGAATTTATGGTGCCACAGAAAATGAAGAAAAGGCCTGATGCGGTAGGCGAGGATTCAAACCCAAATGCGGGTGTTCTATCGGACACTACGTCACGAGCCACAAACACTGTTAAATATTGGACGCAAGTGTTCGAGGTTTTAGAGCATGAAATCATCAACTGTCCAGAGGACTCTGCTGAAGAAGAAGACGATACTTATGCAGCTAAACTCAGACATATAGCACAATCATAACTACACAAAATAGCGGCACGACCGAGACTCATGCCTTGTAACGACATGATAAGTTGGGCCTTGGAGCACGTTCACTTCCAGACTAGGAGAATTTTCAACCATCAGAAGGTCGTTGTCGGCTCTTTCCGACCAGAACATATGCAAGTAATGTATAAAATATCCCCTAATCCTAGATATACCCTCAATGTTGCATTCATTCCAGATTTTGATCAAAAGGAGTGTGTCCAATACGCCAGGAACTGTCTCAATATAATCAAGTCTTGGTGGGGGCACCTGAAGAGATTCAGAATCGACATTCATGGTATATATGCCAAAACATATTTGGACGCTCCCATAGTGTATGTCGTCATGATGTTATGTTGATTGTTCGGGAAGAAGATCCATACGTACTTCTCGATGGAATGGATATCCATCAGGCACGAAGTAGTAGAGGGTTTCACTTTCAATTGGGCCAAAATGTTATCCAATAACTTGGCCAAAGATATTGCAGAATACAAAACAGCAAAATCAAAAGGACATCCCACCCCCTTCTACATGTCAGCATATATTGTTAAGCACCTGAATAGATATACAAATATAATCACCACAAATATTGAATACACAATAGATCCACAAAGCAATATAGAAGAAACCACACTTTATTATATCAAACCCTTGAGGTAGGGAAACACCATACAATGGATCCTATTATGGAAGGGATCCTCTCTTGTTCACTTGCCTCTTCAAGGGGGCATCCTCCTATTGATCTACAACTCACAATACAATAATTCTCTTCATGTCCCATTACATTGTTTGAACCCCATTATATAGTGCTACCATCACCTAAGAACATTCTAGAGGAGGAATCTTATAGAAGTAGAACCTTCTAAGAAGTCCTCTTACATTTATTATATCTAATTACCCATTTATTATATCTAAATACCATAATGGGCCTTATTTAATAATATAGTAGATCTATTCCACCTTACATTGAATGGTCTCCATTATTATCACTATGGGCCCCCACCACTACCTCTCTAGCTACCTTACATATATCATGGATGCCATCTGTTTCATGATGCCTTTCCCATTGATGAATTGGAGATGGACCCCAGCCAGTGTCGAGCCCATTCATTTCTATCATTCCAAGCTATGGGAAGAAAAATACAAAGATTTATTTTACGAAATTTGTCACAATGTAGTGCTTCCTGTTCATATAGACCTATATCGTCACCCACCTCCTTGAATTTACGACAAGATTATGGGGAATCTGGGTAAGCTAGCAGATTGGTTTATTGAGGAGAAATTCTCCTATGTCAGATTTTTTGGGTGATCTATTCCTCCATACGCTCTCCCGCGATTTTTACCAGATAGGCTGGTATGTAGAGAAGTGTCCTACCAGACAGTAACGGGAGGCATCAACAAAGAGCTGAAGGCAACACAGAAAAATGTATGGTTGACTTTCCCTATTCATGTTGGCATGTTTTCATTACTAGATTTCGGTCACTCCAAAGTGGAGGTTGCAGCTCTGGAAGATGTCAAATTGGTTGACATCTAATTCAAAAGACACAACCCACGCAATATTGTGGAAAACCACCTAGCCCAGTTCAACATGAAAATATATGTGCATGAAAAATCCTCATATGATGAAATATTCAAGGGAGTTAAGCCTTATGAGGAGGTACATGACAGATTCCAAACCCTGCCCCCAGATCAACAAGTTGGTTTTATCAGTTTTCAAAAGCACAGGCGGAACAGCCTACCAAAGGTAATACAAGGGGAGAAAATAGCCACACCCCCTTCTTAGGAGGCCAGGTCTACAGTTTTTGAATCCATTCACTCTGGTAAGAATAAAGTTGAGGAAACCCCGAACAGCTCAGAGGTATTGACACAAAAATTAGAAGCATCATTGTCAAGCTAGCTAGTCCCCTAGGCAAAATCCCAACTCGAGGATTTCCTGAAGCAGGGAAAAAATGTGCCTCCTTCGTCACCAACTACCCCTATTGGCACCTAAAATATAGCAGAAAAGAAGCATTCTATGGAGATTGGTACTCCCATTACATCATTGAAACCTCTACAATCCAGCTTCAGAAATCCTAATTCTGAAGTTGTTTTAGTAGATGATCTTACCCCCATCTCGCTCGAAGAGATGATTTCTTCTTTAGTAGAAAAAGGAAGGCCATCACAAAAAGAGAATCACACCATAAATATGGAGTGATAACTAAAAGGTGGAGAATGGTATACAATGGGAATAATCGAGATGATCCAGAATTCGCAAAAGAGGTTGCGGGTTTGTTAGGTGCTTTTTCCACTACCAATCAATGGTCTATGGACAATTTGGTCGAACAACTGTGACATAAATTCTTAATGGTAGAGAACTTACGAAGTCAAATACATGCCATGGAACATACTGTCAAGAAAAAAATGAGCCAAGACTTCGAACAAATCAGAGCTCATGATCGACAGCAAATCCAATAGCTGCAGGCTAACCTCGAGGAGCTCCATCAAAGTTCACAGACCAACCAAGGATTGGTCACTCAATGTGATGAATTGATAGGGAAATTGGAAGCTATATTGGACCTGACCGAAGGTACCTCAATAGATATCTTGGCCTTCCAAAATCAAGCACTGGAAATAAATGAAAAACTGGAAATGGCCCAGTAGGACCTTTTTATGAAGGTTGATTCCATCCAGAAGTGATACTAGGCAGTAGACCTTTCTCTGAAGGATATCTATATTAAGGAAAGAGAAGATTGTTCATCCCAAGCTAGGTTTCAAGAATCCATCATATTGTTGCATAAAGATAATGCCCCTTATTTTCCTCTGCTCTCTCCTTATGAACAATTACGAGGTGATATGGCCCTAAAGGTATGGGAAACAAATTTGGCAGAGAGAAAAATATTAGCCAGGGAGATAAAGGATGCTTTCCAAGAAGCGTTGTCATCATTAGACAAGAGGCTAATTGATTTTGAGGGAAGTAGTATCTCGGAGGCCCTGGGTCAAATTGATATTGAAATGAATCAACATAATTCCATGAAGAGCAAGGAAGAAACTCTAATGACCATTCAGGAAATGAGCCAAATTGATCTTCTTAAGATCAATAAATGTCTAGTGAGTCCAAGCTCATAGCTCCAAGCTACAGTTCAGGAAATAAAAAGAATCCAAGAAAATTTGCCTCAGATAGATAGGAGATTATTCACTTTTGAGGTAAATGAAACAATTGAGCCCTCAAAGTTCATAGTGGAATTATTGAATAGATGCAACCAATGTATTGAGCATGGGAAAGCAAGCATATCTGGAAGAAAATAAGGGAATATGCACATTGCCCTTTATTTTATACTCCCTACCTTTCACCTTCCTTCATCCACTTATCTCATTCATTCACATTCTAATCTTCACTTATCTCTTATTCATAATCATACACCTGTTCCATTGTCATCCTTCCCACAAATGGTGACTTTTTCTTATGCTCGTTATACATTCCTTGACGAGCCATGCATTGCTACTCACCCGATTTCCATTCCTCCCTGATCCCCACTGTGTCTCATTTCATTGTTGAACATATCTTGAGGGACAGATGGCAACATATAAAAATAGCCAGGATAGTATGCTGAATTATTAAGGAGGCTAGACAACAACTGTGTTCAGTCAAAAGGACTAAAGAAAAGAGGCGTTTTTTCCAAGCAGATGAAGAGATAGAGGAGAATGCCGGTGGAGCTCATCAGATTTTACATATTGTTGTCATATTCAAATATATGTTATTTTTATTGTAAGAAGTCCAACCGTTTGAGTTGTGACATTTTTTGTATAAATACATAGATTCAATATCTATTAAAGGATGCTTCTTACTAGATGTAATAGAGAAAACTCTCATTTTTTAGTATTAATACAAGTGCAGACAGAGATTCCAATTTTTGTTCAGTTTGAATTGTGTGCTTCTTCTGTATTTCCATATTTTCGAATTTCCTTATGTAATTCCTTGATAAGCAATTGATTGCAATTTAGTATCACAAATACTGTAATCACATTATATCAACAATTCGTTAAGTAAGCAGTTTTTCCTCTGTATTTACTATAAGTAAAGCAAGACCTGCAAGTTGTTTGAATTATTGCATTTCATATCATGTTCAAGGGTGCACTCTCTATTTTTCTTCCACTGCAAACAAGGTGAGACTCATCTGCAATTGATGCCTTTCTTTGTTTAAAGGTTTTGTAAGTTTCCTTCATACCATTTAATATTACGATTGTGACTCAGACAACGAAATACGACCTATGTATTGTCATATTATTAATTCCATTTAAGGATCATTTCTTATATAACTAAAGGTAGAAAAAACACTCTTTTAAAACATTCTCATTAAACATTCTTGATGCCTGACATTACTCTTTGAACCTTAAGTATAATCTCAGGAACAACATAATACATTGAGTTATATTATCTGCAGGATCAGATTATTCTAAGAAGTGAAGAATTGCAGAAGTTGAAGAAGTCACATGAAGCATTATCAGGTTCTATGTGATGGTTGGTTGATGGTGATAATTTAATGTAAATTTTTATTATCTCTCATATATTCTTGGGTGGAAGGAAGGGGAAAGGATGGAAAGGTCAACCCTCTCTTGATATTGGAGGATTGTATCTTCCTTTTGGAGGTTTATCCCTCCCTTTATATTTGGAAGTTGTAGCTACCTTTGGAATTCATTACTTCCCTTGAAAAATAACTATTGATTGTTTCTCATATATTGTGCATGGTGTATTGTGGTATATTGGTGTAACTCTTCTACTATTGTTCATTTCTCATTGGATATAAATGAATATATAATCTAGTTGAAGTATAAGTTGAAAAAGTTTTTAAATTGTACTTGATATTGATTCACCCCCCTCTCAGTATCTTCACATATGAAGAAAAGCATTTGAAAGAAGAGATGGTTAACATTTATAAAAAACCACAAGTATTAATTAATTATTGTTGGGCCTGCGATATGGTTAATTTAATGATGATGATTAGATCCTTTTTTGCCAATATTGTATGTGTATTTTCCTATTTTGAAGAAATTTTGAAGGATTTTTGTATTAAATAACTGTGGCTCATACCAAGTACGTATGATTGATGTTTTATGATGGTTTTAAGTATAATTCAGCGTGTTATAATGATTCCAAGAAGCTAATTCATGTTCTATGTGTCACAGGGAAAAATCACAGGTCGTTTATGCATTCGGCACTACATCCAGTACTCCATCTGGTACTCCATCTGGCACTCCATCCCGCACTAAAACCGTGGGAAAGTTGGTGGTTATCATATCGGCGACCATTGATGGGAAAATCGGCGACATGGGTTTTCCTTGTGCTCATGGCCTCCAGCTACTGAGCTTCTGACAACTTGGATTGGGTTGTTATGTTGGGTGTTTATTGGCTCTCTTTGTTTCTAGAAGCCACCAGCGGTTAAGATGCATTAATTGTAATTTACTGTTTTTAGAGGAGGTCGACCCTTCCAGTGGTCGACCTCTTAGCTTGTAAACTCTATAAATACCACAGTAGTGGTCAGACAATTATCTAAGGATAGTTAATCTTTGTTTTTTCCATTTCAAGACATTTCTCTCTAAAACTGTGTAAAACTGTGTTTTTAATTTTAATGTTGAAATCGTGTTGCTTGAGCTCGTGATTCATCGTTGAGAAGTAGTCACGACCTGCTGGGGGGCCCACCAATGGTCTGGGTGAATATTTAGTCAATTATATTGTGAATTCATATAGTGTAATCGTCATTTCTTTTATTTCCTATGCATGAGTTTTATTATGTTTATTTACTATTTAAATTGTTGTTCATAAGTTTAATTGCTTCAGTTTCTTTTGCAGGTTATTATGAAGGATAGTGTAATTAAAACATGTCTTTTTAATTGATAGGAGAGAGATTGCAAGCTTATACACTAACCCATGTGTGTAATTAGATGGTAGTTAGAATTTATATATGCTGAAATAGAGTTTAAAACAGAGTTAAAACAGAGTATTTAGTTCATGGTTTCTTTGGCAAGGTTTCGATGGATGATTAGTTGTAGCTTTGAATTTAGTTTTCAAATTGCTTATCTAGTTTTCTCAGTTAGTTCTTAGTTTTCTTATCTTGTTATATGCTGAAATATAAATAGGATTTGATTTATGTTTTATGAGTATTTCCCTTTGCAATTTAAATTGTTAAAATATGATTAGTTTAATTTACTTTATGCAATTTCCATTCTAGATCTAGGTTGCAATTTTAATTCGAAGTTTGATTATTGAGTTTAGTTTTTAGTTATGAATCTCTAAGTAGTATGAATTTGATTACACTAGCATATAATGCGTTTGAATTTAATAGAATAGTGTTTCCATATTGTTGATGATTAATGCATAAATTGAAGAATCACATGGATTTGCAAGGTAGTTGATGTTTCTTCTATAATGGCCAAGTTCTCATTAGATTGTCTAATTCATACCTTTCACTTTTCTATAGAATTCAATATTGAGTTTATCCCTCTTGAGTTATCGTTAATTGTTAAATTTCATTGCGATATCATAAGACACCGAAGACATAACCATCAACACTATATTTGAAGATTTCTTGCTTTTGTAGATTAGAGAATAGTCTTCTTGTTTTGGTAGATTAAAGAATAGTTTTCTTATCATAGATTAAAGAGTAGTTGTTGATTACTTTTATTGTCATGATGCTTTGAATTTAGTATATTAGGATTTCCTTTCGTAAATTAGAAGTAATTACGAAGTTTAATTTAAGAATAGAGTTCACTTGCTTATTAGTTTGATTAGTTGCTTATTGAGAAATTTTGATTAGTTTACTTGTTGTAGAAGTCACCATAGGTTAGTTAATTGATTGCTTGCTTGTTTTGTTAGGATAGTTTCTTGCTTGTTTTTTTTGCTTTAATAGGATAGTTGCTTGCTTGTTTATTTACTTACTTCTTGTTTCTTATTGAATTTGAGTAGGTTAATTAAATTAGTTTGTTGTTGTTATTGCTCATTAGATAGATTAATTAGATAGTTTGTTTTTTATTTTTGTAATGATTAAGTTAATTTGATTTAAGTAGGATTTTCATCTGCTTTCTTAGGACAATCCATCGATCCATTGTTCAAAAGTTACTTAGGATAAATAGTTTAATTTTCTTGATATGGTTTGATCATTAATAGTCTTTGCTTGAATAGATTATTTCTTAGATAGCCCATTTCCTTAGTTAGACTATGCTACCTCTAGCCTTTTTGATTTGGCACATATAGTGATACAAATCTAAGTTTACTTACCCCAGGTTGACAATTTAATTGAGGGTTATTAGTGTTTTTTAGTGCATATAGAACACCCATAATTTTTGGCATCGTTGTCAGGGAGTTGTCTCAAGGTAAGAAATAGTTAGGAAATAGATCATTTCAAAACCTTAGAATTAGTTTGGAACTTTAAGACGGGAGGTAAGAACCTGTGCATCTGTTATAGCAGGTTCCCCCAAACCCAATGGTAGTTTTTCTTTTTGTTTTTGTTTTCTTTCATGAACAGACCTAGAGGCCCGAAAGGTAGATACATTAAATCTAAATCATACCTTTCAACCAAGGTTCCTTCTGACCTTTTTGGGGGGAGGAACATTCCACTCATAAATTCCACATACTGATACCGAAAAACAAGAACTAGCTCAACCCAAAGAGCTAAAGTAGTCTTTGAAGAGACTAAGACAAGGAGCACTATAGAACAAAAAATTGAAGCATCGGTAATAGTGGAACAAGAGGCAAGACCACTCGAGCCTTCTGTAGAACCAAACAATATAACCTTTTTTTTCTTACCACCATTAGGAGATCCTAACTTTGAAGACATCATAGACCTTGAACAAGTAAATTCCTTGTTTGGTAGTTCAGCCAACATAATTGTCTCTCAAATTGACATAGAAACTTTGGCACCAATAATCTCAATCGGCTTGAGTAGAGTCTCAGACATCCAATCAGTAGGAAGACATTTCCATCAAAGGGAAACCTTGTTCTCTTCAAATATAAAACCACCTAGGTACTCTCTTTTTGGAAACTAGACCAGTATGGATGATCAGGGGGATCACAGCAATGTAAGACACAGGGAGTAAGAAGAAGTTGGAAACCAAACCGAAACTACCTTCGGGTTTCCAATTTTAGACACCACACCAAATGTCAATATGAATAATATTCCCCTCTCAGAACTACCCACCTTTTATGGTAAAATAAGTGATGATCCAGATACCTTCCTATTTGAGTTCGACATCTTGTGTAGAAGCTACAACTACTTGCAAGATGCCCAGAAACTAAAACTCTTTCCTACCACCCTCAAGGACTCTGCACTAAGATGGTTCATGGGGTTGGGAGAATCCAGTATTAGGTCTTGGGAAGCCATGAAAGATATATTTCTTAAGAAGTACCAAGACTACTGCAAGACCAAAGAGTCTCGTAACGATATTTTCAAAATCCAACAGTTAGAAGACGAGAATCTCGAGGATTATATGGAACGATTTGCTTATATCTCCCAGAAATCAAAATATCATGACCTTCCAGATGATGAAATTAGGGCTCTTTTACTTAAGGGAATTCAGAGGAATACCTAGAGATCCTTAACCTGATGGAATCAAGTGACATCTCCCATAATCCATTTGTCGAAATCTGTGAAATGTGTAAGAATTACTCGAGTAGAGCTAAAACATGAAAGAATGTTCGGGATCCTTATATCAGAAACTTAAAACCAGTTAGTTCAGGCAGTATCACAAGAGAAGAGATAGGGTACCTTTTAGAAAAATTCAATACAAATATCTTAAGCACAATAGGTTCCTATTTGGACACCCTAAAAATTAAAAAAAAAAACAGGAGGAGGAAAATGCAGCAATGAGCATATATTGCCCAAAATGCAGGAGGAAGCATTCCTCAAGGGAATGCCCATTAGATAAAATTTCAGTTTATGGCTTCTGCACATAAGACCATTCAACTAAAAAATGTCCTTCATTGCCCAGTTTTTTAGCCATCTATAGGGGCGGGGATCCTAGGGAATCCTCTTATGCACCTAGGAGGCCATGGCAGCCTAGGAACCATCCCACATACTCAAATCCACAATCTCAAGTTCCACCCTATTATCAACAACAACAACAGTGGAACTCACCAAGTTGGAAAAATTGATCTGCATAGTACCAACATCCTTGGCCTCAAGGATAGAGAGGAGGGCATAACCAAGGGAATCTTCAAGCTCCACCTATCCTTATGTCCAATCATCCTTATCCTCAATTTCCACCGAACACTCTGCAACTTCTGCCAGGTTTTGTTCCACCACCTTTACCTCCTATTCCATAACAACAACCGCAAAAATATCAGAATGCAATCTACCAAGGACCAACATTATTACCGGCACAACCAGTGCCCAATCCCAATAACAAGCCCACTCAACCCCTTTGCAATGTTGAGATGCAGGCCTTTATGACATATGTTATTACTCCTATTCCACTACAGGAGATTAAACTAAGGTTAGGAAAAATTCTAGACAGGCAAAGACCTCCAGTAGTCATCCAGGAAGAAGAAGAAGAAGAGGAAACCCCCAAACAACCCACGGATGACACTAGGTGGGAAGATGTTATTATTCCTAAGGATCAAGAACCTAAGCTTCCCTGAAATGAACCTTCACAAATTATGAAGGCCCCTCCTTATCCAGAAATATTAGTAATCGATAAACCTACCACCCGACCGGAATTTGACATCTTGAATGAATTGAAGAATATTTGTGTCAAGATTCCCTTGCTACAAGCCATTAAGGATATTCAAATCTATAGTAAGGTAGCCAAATAATTGTGTATTAAGAAGCTAGGTAGGAAGTAGAAAGATCCTCCAATAGTACATTTGATAGGATAACTTTCTGAGCACATATCAGAGCAGCCTAAGGTAGAAAAATATGGGAACCCAGGAAACCCCGTAATGACCATAACCATTAATGAGGTCTCCATCAGAAACACTCTCATAGACCTAGGGGTAGCCATCAATGTTATGACCGTTACTACCTTGGATGAACTACAGTTAAGAGCTCTTGTTAGACCTACCCCAACCATTTTGGAATTAGAAGATAAGACCAAGGTTATGCCTGAAGGAATTTTGGATTATATCATAGTTACTTTAGCCTCATGGGAGTACCCAATAGACTTTCTTGTCATCTACTCAAAGGATCCTACCAAAGGCCATCCCATTATTTTGGGAAGACCTTGGTTAGACACAACCAATGCATTTATTGGATGTAGAGAGGGAGAAATGACCATCTCAAATGGACTCTTTATTCAGAAGCTCACCATATACCCTCTAGCTCAACCTTTCATGGAGAATCTATGGTGGCTTGAATGTCCATACAATAATGAGGACTGGGAAGAACCTATGTTTCCAAGTGACCATGCCTGGGCACTTCAAGAGAACACAACAAAAAATGTGCTAAACCGGTTCATTTATGCTATCACATGTGTTGATTTTCCACAATATTTTCCCCAATTCGAGTACATGTTTGGGGAAGAATTTTAGGAACAATTGGACCCATCCATTTTTTCTTCGACATATTTTATCTTTGAGATAGATGAGTCTACCATGTCTTATACCATGCCATATGAGATTAGCCCAGGAAAATTTCTACATATAAACTCTGGGCTAGATGTAGACCAACAAAAACAATTAGTAAGTATCCTTAAAGAACAATCAGGGGCATTTGCCTGGGAATACACTAACATGAAGGGTATACACCATGACACATGCATCCATCACATATACACCCAGGGGGAAGTAACACCTGTTAGGAAACCCCAGATAAGGATGAACCCAACACTCAAGGATATAGTAAAAGAGGAGATCCAAAAGTTATTAAATGTCGGATTTATTTATCCCATCTCCGATAGTAAGTGGGTATCCCCGCTTGTAGTGGTTCCAAAGAAAGTGATCGAGAAATGGAGAATTTGTGTTGATTTCTAGGAGCTTAATAAAGCCACTGTGAAGGATTACTTTCCTCTTCCTTTCATCGACCAAGTTTTGGATACCCTGTCTGGAAATAAGTATTTCTCCTTTTTATATGGGTATAGCGGGTATAATCAAATTCTCATAGCACCTGAGGATTAGGACAAAACTACCTTTACTTTTCCTTGGGGCAACTATTCCTATAGGGTCTTACCATTTGGATTGTGTAATGCTCCTGTCACATTTCAACGAGCAGTACTAGGGATATTTTTCGATTTTATTCATGATTGTGTGGAGGTATACATGTATGACTTCACAGTATATGGAAACACTTACCAGGAAGCCTTGGATAACTTAGAAAAAGTCCTTATCAGATGCCAAGAAATGAACCTATCTCTAAGTCATGAAAAATTTAAAATTTTGTTGACTGAAGGAGTGGTTCTAGGACATCATGTTTCATATAAAGGGATTAAAGTCGATCCTGCAAAGATTGAGGTCATTGTCAAACTTCCACCCCCCAAGACTCAGAAAGAGGTGAGAATATTTATTGGACATGTCGGATACTACCGACAATTTATTGAAAATTTCACAAAGATTGTTGCACCCATGTTTGGATTGTTAATAAAGGATGTTGATTTTGTTTGGACTGAGCAGTGTCAAACTGCCTTTGAAACCCTAAAATCTAAGTTGTATGTGGCACAAGTTATTAGGGGGCCCAATTGGGATCTCCCATTTCACATATCTATTGATGCCTCTGACACTGCAATAGGAGGAGTATTAGGGCAGAAAGAGGACCAGCAGTCCTATGCCATTTATTTTGTGAGAAAGAACTTGTGCCCTGCCGAGTTAAACTACACATTTACCGAGAAGGAATTTTTGGCAGTAGTTCATGCTATCAATAAGTTTCATCATTACATTACAGGTTATGAAGTATTTTTACATATAGATCATTCCGCCATTATATTTCTCATGAATAAACCCATAACTAATGGTTGAGTGACTAGGTGGATCCTACTATTGCAAGAGTTTAACATCATCGTTCTCGACCGACCTGGAAAGGAGAATTTGGTGGTTGATTCTCTTTCACGAATAAAAAATGAGGATGATGATATTCCCGTAGATGATAGTTTCCTAGATGAGCACCTTTTTTCCCTTTCTGTAAATACCCCATGGTTTGCAGATATGGAAAACTATTTGGCTACTAGGAAGTTACTGTCTCATTTGTCACCTCATAAAAAGCGTAAAATTATCACGCAAAGTGCTAATTACTCTTGGGTTGGCCATGACCTTTTACGTACATGCCCTGATTTGATTATTCATAGATGTGTCTGAGAAGACGAGGTACCAGAAATCCTATGAAGTTGTCATGATGGACCATGTGGTGGCCATTTGTCAGACAAACGCACATCATATAAGGTGTTACATTCGGGTTACTATTGTCCAAGCATTTTCAAAGATGCTACCAAGTATGTGAGGAGTTGTGATAG
Source organism: Picea engelmannii (assembly GCA_009831015.1). Taxonomy (NCBI): domain Eukaryota; kingdom Viridiplantae; phylum Streptophyta; class Pinopsida; order Pinales; family Pinaceae; genus Picea; species Picea engelmannii. Next base: position 386,233 of record ML777774.1, read on the forward strand.
TTTCCAAATGATAGGAAGACCTATGTTAGCTGAAGAAATTCCCTTGCATGCCCAAGTTATGATAGAACCTTTCAAAAAATGGGCCCTTGACTTTGTAGGACCAATTTCACCCATGTCTTGTAAGAAAAACTATATTTTGGTTTGTACAGATTATGTCACCAAGTGGGTAGAGGAAAAATCCATATTCAGGGCTACAGAAAAATCCATTGTCAAATTCATCTATGAATACATCTTTACCCGCTTCAGTGTCCCTTGTGAAATTGTTACAAACCAAGGCACACAATTCACTTCCATGCTGATGAGAGAGCTAACAGAGAAATATGGGATTAAACACTATAAATATTCTCCATACCACCCACAAGATAATGGTCAGGTAGAATATACAAACAAAGTTTTGGAAGCTATATTAACCAAGAATGTTCAATTACATCATTGGGATTGGGCTGATAGGCTTCCAGAGGCTTTGTGGGCATATCAGACCACCTAGAGAAACACCACCAGACATACCCCTTATGATCTAGTGTACGGGAAACAAGTACTTCTACCAATAGAATTCCAAGTAAGGACCTTTTGTATTGTCGCAGAATTGGGATTAAACTTAGATGAGGCTTAGAAACAACGAGCCCTACAATTGAATGAGTTGGAGGAGATGAGGCAAGATTCCATCCAACGAACAATGTTAGTCCAAAGCCAGAGGAGCAAGTGGCATGACAAGTTTATTAAGAAGAAACACTTCCAACCTCATGATTGGGCTTTGTTGTTTGATTCCCGATTTAAAACCTTCAAAGGAAAACTCACCACCTGGTGGTTGGGCCCTTACGAGGTAGTCACTGTATATGACAATGGAGCTGTGAAAATCAAAACAATTGACGATGGACAAGTCTCCTTTGTAGTAAATGGACATCGACTCAAATTTTATCACAAGCCCATTTCCAAAGAAGATTTTCTACAAGTCATGTCAACTGACAAGGCATTGGCCTTAGTATATGGGGAAGTCCCCCCTTGTTCTTGAATGTTTTTTGAATTTTCTACTATACATATGTAAATCATTTTGAATTTTGTAGATAAGAAATTCTAGAGATTTTTGTAGGCATTTATTTCACCAGGAGTAGACAGTTTCAAGGAAATATAAAAGAAGGATTTTTCTTCAAATATTGTTATATTTGAACCTTGTTGTCTGCTAAGCATCAAATGAATAATGACTTGTTGTATTTATCCATATTTTTGCAAAGATTGCCATCTTCTCTTTTTCTTAAGGCATTTTAAAAAGCATTTGCTCTTGAAAATCTTCACCACTATATAAGGAAGTGATATTGTAACCATCAAGGTTAGAGGTATCTCATACATTTTTCCCAAGAAACCTGAGCAAGTGAGTAAAGTATCTTTATTAAAGAGTAACAAAGAGGTGTGATTAGCAGTTAGCCATGGAAACATCCAGAAAAGGAAGAAAGTGAGTTGAGCCTAAAGATACCTTTATGTTCTTTCTCAATGGTACCATCCACTACACACTAAAAATACTTGATTATATTATATATTTAGATAGACTACGTCTGCTTAAGTACCCCTTACATCAGGACAATCACTAAGGAATATATAATGGAAAGTCATCCTCTAACATAAATACCATCCCAATTAAATAATAATAATAATAATTGTTTTCAGTGTTGTCCCCCATCTTCTTGCACAAAGCAATCTTATACTAAAATATTAAAATATGGTGGGCCAGTCTTTGAGGGTGTAAGAGGCTAACCCGCCAGGATACTGAACAGGTCTACTGGCAGCGGGTACCGGCCTATGGTATGACTAGGTAAACCCGTCAGAGTACTGAACAGGCTTGTTGGCAACGGGGCATTCTACCTAGCGAGGATGATAATCTGACCAAAAAATAAACAAGAAATCTAAACTTGTCCTGATATAAGGAATTATTTGTAGACAAAGCCGACATGAAGTATGTATGGTTAAGATAAGGGTAATGAACTCCATAAATTTTCCATTGGGAAATAAATTAGAGACTATCTTGAAACTCTCTTGCCTACCTCTTCTTATCTATATATAGGATCTCTTATTCTATAGGTGGGGCCATCTTCTAACCGTCTCGTCAAACCAATCTGTGAAATATATATCTACATTTAATAAGTTTTACATCTTCGGCTATTGGGAGAATTGACTGGTTTCCTATCTTTTTTATTGTGAGGTGTCACAATACTTAGGTGTAGGGGAGGGGTTCATGAGTTGACAAATGATAACATTGCCTAGAAGAAGTAAATCTTTGTAAAAATTTATGTGTATTGTTTTCATGATACAGGTTATTACATCAATAGTCATTTTATTTTTTTGAAATGCTAATTCCCTATGTGCTATAAATTGTTGTACATATCCTTAACAGACCACTTTATTGGTTTATTGTCATTACAAACTATTCATTGCAGAATTGAGATTACATGTCTTATGCGAGTGGATTGAGTAAGCATGGTGGAAAAATAAATAATAATGGAACACTTTGCCTCTGCTCCTATTAATTGTGACTGTCAAAATCATTCTAAGATTGCAGGTTATCCATTAACAGGAGGTAAAAATGCATTTCACACAAAGGTACCATATGGAGTGCCATATGGAGTTTCGTATGAGGTGTTGTATGAGGTTCTGGACGAAGTGCCATATGAAAATATACACCAGTAATTGTCCAAAATTTCAGGTAACCAGGAATCAATGGCATTTATTTGAATTAGTTCATGGCAATTAAGATTGAATGATGTAAACTTAGAAATTTTCATGATCAAATTTCCAATTCAAAGACTTGGACATTGATCTAACTTCTTCATCATTACAATCACCTCCCACAACATGCCTTCAAATTTGAAATCGGCGCTCACACATGCCAACTCGTGCGCACATGAATGCAACCGTTCCACCTTAGGCGCACTCAAAAACGGAGGGATCGCTCGATTTGGTTATCCCATTAATTCCTCACACTCGCCCTCTTCTCATTTGTGTTTTCCCCTGTTTTAAATGTGCTCAACCTCTGTCTCATTTCATTCCCCTCTATCCACATTGTGCTCGACCCCTGCTTAATTGCGCTCAACCTCTTTTTAATTGTTCCCTTCCTTGGCCCAATTGCACCCATCCTCTGTCGAATTTTGCCTCTATCCACTTCTCCACACCATCACAATACCTAAATGGTATGAGTCATCCTCCTATGTTGACCTCTTCTCCATCCCTGAATTCGCACAGTGCAGGGAAATGTTTCTTCGCGCAGGCTGGGGGTCATTTTTGTCTCACTTGCAAGGCCACGACGATGGAATTTCAATGCAATTCTCCCTTGGTTTTGATGGAAAGACAATGTGCATGGGGTCTCTCACCTTTGGGGTCTCATAGGAATCCATAGCCGCAGCCACAAAGCTTCCAAGAATTGGGGATAGATGGTTTAAAAACCACCAGTTGCTACGATCGAGCTATAACAGGGTTTTTAAACCAGAATTTCAGAACATCTCTGGAGATAAAGGATACTCCAAGGAGTGGATAAAAGAGGCGCTAATTAATCCTCTCATAGTCATCACCAGTTTGATCACATGTGAAGGTATATATTCCACCTTTAAAGCCTGTCAGTTTCGATTATTAACTCACTTTGAGTTCAATAAACCATTGAATTTTCCCTTCTACTTTTTAAACAGTCTCGAGAAGATGTCCTCCCAAGTGAGGAAGAATATAACCAATCCCCATAATATCCTATTTTACCACAGCCTTATCAAAATTCTTTTCTTATCCGAGTTGGAAGAACAAGGGAAAACTTGGGATGAGTTCATTTACCAATTTGCAAACCCTCACTTGACAATCAAGACTAGCAGAAAGACACTTGACCTAAGGACTATTTCCCCATCCAAACCCCATTCTTCGAGGACTCCAAACCCTCCTTCTCAAGCTACTTATTTACCGGAACAAAAATCCAAGAAGCTTTTTGATACCCCTGCAGCCTCATCGAGCAAAAATACCAAGAAGCCTATTGCTAGCCCCTTGATGCCTTCAACATCTATTGACCCTACACCCAAAAAGCTACAAAAAGTAATTCAATAAGAATTTCCTACAGCCCCCTCAAATAGGAGAGGAGATAATCATTTTCATAGAGGGGTTTTTAGAAAGAATACCCACAATCCAAGAAGAAAACCTTATGCAAAACCCTCGACCACTTCAGACCCTATCCAAGTGTCCTTCGATCTCGAAAGCCCTCACGAAAGACTTAGGGAAGTGTCTGCAAAAGAATTGAAGCCTCATAGAAAGACAAAATATGAACCTACTTCTCCTTACCAACCCCCTATTACTCCTACTTCACAGATTCCTACTCCATATCCTAAGACAGATAGACATTATACATATTTTAAGGGATCTAAGCCCTCCTCCGAGATATATGATCCTGCTCCAACCATTGAGAAGTTACAACAAGAAAATTTTCAGTTGCTGCAACAATTGGAAGAGAGGAAGAATTTGCACACACATCTTCACCATGATAATGCAATCCTCCAAGAAAAGGTGAATTCCCTTCAACGGTTGGTTTACGAGATGACCAAAATCAATCGCAACCTCAGGGCACAATTGAAACAACACAAGAGGCACCAGACAAAATCTTCACAGCAAGAAGGAGAAGCTTCTAAAGTGATCCTTCTCAGCAAGCTTAGTCTTATGGGGCAATTTCTTTTTGTTTGCAGTGGGACCTGCAAAATATTAGGTGTGGGGTTAATGTTGGGCCCGCGATATGGTTAATTTAATGATGATGATTAGATCCTTTTTTACCAATATTGTATGCGTATTTTCCTATTTTGAAGAAGTTTTGAAGGATTTTTGTATTAAATCATCGTGGCTCATACCAGGTACGTATGATTGATGTTTTATGATGGTTTTAAGTATAATTCAACATGTTTTAATGATTCCAAGAAGCTAATTCGTGTTATTTGTGTCACAGGGAAAAATTGCAGGTCATTTTTCAATCCGGTACTCCATCCAACACTGCATCTGGTACTCCATCTGGCACTCTGTCCCGCACTAAAACCGTGGGCAAGTTGGCAGTTATCATATCGACGACCATTGATGGGAAAATCAGTGACATGGGTTTTCCTTGTGCTCGTGGCCTCTGGCTACTGAGCTTCTGACAACTTGGATTGTGTTGTTATGTTGGGCGTTTATTGGCTCGCTTTGTTTCTAGAAGCCATCGATGGTTAAGATGCATTAATTGTAATTTACTATTTTTAGAGGAGGTCAACCCTTCCAGTGGTCGACCTCTCATCTTGTAAACTCTATAAATACCACAGCAGTGGTCAGACAGTTAGCTAAGGACAGTTAAACTCTATTTTTCAATTTCAATACATTTCTCTCTAAAATTGTGTAAAATTGTGTTTTTAATTTTAATGTTGAAATCGTGTTTCTTGAGCTCGTGATTCATCGTTGAGGAGTAGCCACGCCCCATTGGGGGGGGCACCAGTGGTCTGGGTGAATATTTAGTCAATTAGCTTGTGAATTCATATAGTGTAATCATCATTTCTTTTATTTCCTATACATGAGTTTTATTATGTTTAGTTACTGTGTAAATTGTTGTTCATAAGTTTAATTGCTTCAGTTTATTTTGCAGGTTATTATGAAGGATAGTGTAATTAAAACATGTATTTTTAATTGATAGGAGAGAGCTTGCAAGCTTAGACACTAACCCCTGTGTGTAATTAGATGGTAGTTAGAATTTCTATATGCTGAAATAGAGTTTAAAACAGAGTTAAAACAGAGTATTTAGTTCACGGTTTCTTTGGCAAGGTTTCGATGGACAATTAGTTGTAGCTTTGAACTTAGTTTTCAATTTTCTTATCTAGTTTTCTCGGTTAGTTCTTAGTTTGCTTATCATGTTATATGGTGAAATAGAAATAAGATTTGATTTATGTTTTATGAGTATTTCTCTTTGCAATTTAAATTGTTACAATGGGATTAGTTTAATTTACTTTATGCAATTTCCATTCTAGATCTAGGTTGCAATTTTAATTCGAAGTTTGATTATTGAGTTTAGTTTTCAGTTATGAATCTCTAAGTAGTATGAATTTGCTTACAGTAGCATAGAATGCGTTTGAATTTAATAGAATAGTGTTTCCATATTGTTGATGATTAATGCATGAATTGAAGAATCACATGGATTTGCAGGGTAGTTGATGTTTCTTCTATAATGGCCAAGTTCTCATTAGATTGTCTAATTCATACATTTCATTTTTCTATAGAATTCAATATTGAGTTTATCCCTCTTGAGTTATCGTTAATTGTTAAATGCCATCGTGATATCATAAGACACCGAAGACATAACCATCAACACTATATTTGAAGATTTCTTGCTTTTGTAAATTAGAGAATAGTCTTCTTGCTTTGGTAAATTAAAGAATAGTTTTCTTATCGTAGATTAAGAAGTAGTTGTTGATTACTTTTATTGCCATGATGCTTTTAATTTAGTAGATTAGAATTTCCTTTCATAAATTAGAAGTAATTATGAAGTTTAATTTAAGAATAGAGTTCACTTGCTTATTAGTTTGATTAGTTGCTTATTGAGTAATTTTGATTAGTTTACTTGTTGTAGAAGTCACCATAGGTTAGTTAATTGATTGCTTGCTTGTTTTGATAGGATAGTTGTTTTCTTGTTTATTTGCTTTAATAGGGTAGTTGCTTGCTTGTTTATTTATTTACTTGTTGATGCTTATTGAATTTGAGTAGGTTAATTAAATTAGTTTGTTGTTGTTATTGCTCATTAGATAGATTAATTAGATAGTTTGATTTTGCTTATTGTAATGATTAAGTTAATTTGATTTAAGTAGGATTTTCATCTGCTTTCTTAGGACAATCCATCGATCTATTGTTCAAAAGTTACTTAGGATAAATAGTTTAAGTTTCTTGATAGGGTTTGATCATTAATAGCCTTTGCTTGAATAGATTAGTTCTCAGATAGCCCATTTCCTTAGTTAGACTATACTACCACTAGCCTTTCTGCCTTGGCACATATAGTACTACAACTCTAAGTTTACTTACCCTGGGTTGACAATTTAATTGAGGGTTTTTAGTGTTTTTTAGTGCATATAGAACACCCATCAATTATCTTATAGATACATTTTCAAATGAAGGAGATTGGGTTTTGGATTAGTTCTCGGGTTCAGGTAAGAATTAAGATCTAACATTTATGAAATCATACTTTAATCTTATATTATTTTTAATTTATGTCTTTTTACAGTATTTAACTTCATTATTTATTTTTTATTTGGTGATTAGGTACAACATTAGTGTGTTTCTTACAAAAAAGAAGAAATTGCATATCCATTGAAAGTGACCCAATCCAGTGTAGTTTTATTCAACAAAGAATTAATGTTATTCCATCTCTTCTAGATGAAATGCAAGAAGTTGGCTTGAGGAAAGGAATTTTTAGTGAATCAAAGGTGGCAAAAATGTCAAAGAAACCTCAAGTACCATTAGGAGGAATGATTGGAAATGAACACTTTGGAGAACTTGTGGATATCAAAGACTCAATGGAAGAGAAAAATGACGCAATGGAAGCACAAAATGATGTCAAAGAAGATGATAATGTGTCTGTTGAGAATGATGAATTTGAGATATATGATCTTGTTGATTAGTTTTAAGATTTTGTCGAAGACGATGCTCAATTTTGCAATTTTTTGATGAGCTATAATTGTAATGTTTTGATTTTCAGATTTTAAAATAAGAATGAATATGTATCTATTGTTGTTTTATAATGAATTTGTTTATTGTTTTCTTTTTCCTTTTATTTGTATGTGAATCACTATACTAGAGAAAATTTTATTAAATGTTGTCATTTTTTTACTTCAATTGTATAAAAATATTGGAAAAAATGTTGATTTTTTTTAATCAAATTTTCACTTTTTTCGTTCATTTATGTCCATAAAAATGTTTTGTTTAACATGTTATTTTAAACAAATAGGTACCAAAATGTACAGGTTTTTTATTATATATGGCTGTAAAATGTATATTTTTTGCTAAATGTTAAAAAATAGTGTTATTTAACTACAATTATTTTCTATGTATTGAAGTAAAAGTAAACAATGTGTTAAAAATGATGTTTTCCACTATATTTTAAAAGTATGGAATAATAAATTAATTAAGGAGACACAATTATATGAAAAATCCTAATTTTAATAAAGTAAATGGTAAAAAATATTTTTAATATTGAAGGAAGCATGGAAAATTTACTTAAAACACCGTTGAATAAAAAATTAAAAAAAAAATTGAAAAAATTGAAATTAAATGAAAAATAAGCATTTAAAAAAATAATGTGGAAACATTGTGGATCGAAAAATTTTAAATATTGAAAAACCACTTAAAAAGGGAGGGGTGTGCTACCGATAGCACCATTTTTAAAAACGGGGTAAAAAATGTGACCCCCCAAAAAATGAGAACTCTGTAGAGTTCTTGTTAAGTTGGTAACTATGTTTAGTTGACATGTTCAACAAAATGTTCATTCTCATGCCTTGTGAAAATACCATCAAGGGACAAGAAGCAACAAACTTGTTCTTTGAATGCACTTTGGGATACCAAGGAGCATCATCTCAAATAGGGATACTAGATTTCTTAGTGCATTTTGGACTACATTGTGGGAGAATATGGACTGTAAGTTGAAGAGGTCTATAGCATTTCATCCACAAACAAATGGACAAATAGAAGTAGTCAACAAGAATTTGGTACATATTTTGAGGGGTTACAATCAGAAGCATCTGAAGACCTAGGATGAAAATCTGATCTATATACAACACTCTTATTATAAAGCAATCCACACTTCTATTGGTAAGACACCTTTTGAAACTTGTTTTGAGTATTTTCCACTTTCACCCTTAGATGTTGTATATGGACAACAATGAGGAGTGAGGGAGGACCTCTCAAGAGATGCATTAAAAGCAAAAAAAATTGTTGAGAATATAAGGCAGATCCATTTGCAGGTACAAGAGACACTGAATAAGTCACAGGAAAAGCATAAGGCTAGACATGACCAGAACATAATAGAGAGAACATTTAGAGTGGGAGACAAAGTATGGTTATAATTGAATAAGGAAAGGCTACAGGATCCTGGTAAGAAGATCAAGGCTCTGCGATATGATCCTTTTGAGGTATTAGAAAAGGTGGGAGATAATTCCTACAGACTCAGTCTACCCTCATACATGCACATTTACGCAGTAGTGAATGTGGAGAATCTCAAACTCCATGAGCCTTCCATGTTGGATTAGGAGGAGGAGGAGGTCATACCTTCCATAGAGGATTTAGCACCAGATGCTCAAGAAGAGTTGGTAGAGGACACAGTTTTGTAAAAGCGGTACATAACTACTAGACAAGGGAAGTATGACCTTTGCCAAACTGGGTTGAAAGGACAACTTCCAAGCAAAGCAAAGTGGTACTCCAGGGAGAAGGTAGAGGAAAAATTTTATCACCTCATACAAGAGTGGGGACCAAAAGCCTCCTTGAATGGGGAGCTATGATCTGGATTGGATCATTATATTGTTTATCATCTATATCAATCATTTCAGAGTGGAGAAAATTGGAGGATTCAACTTGCAAGGCCATTTTAGTGGTAGGTCCCAGTTTGGAAAATTGGGGTCCAAAACTTTTCGGGGCTATTTTGAGGCATCAAATGACCATTTTGGGGGTTAAAACTTTCCCAAGGCAACTAAGACCCCATGATGCTATTCCATTGGAGGATTCAACTTGAAAGGCCATTTTAGTGGTAGGTCCCAGTTTGGAAAATTGGGGTCCAGAACTTTTCGGGGCCATTTTGAGGCATCAAATGACCATTTTGGGGGTTAAAACTTTCCCAAGGCAACTAAGACCCCCGTGATGCTATTCTACACATCGAGACATTTCCAGCAGTGCAAAAATCGCATCAATCGAAGCTCATATGAAATTTATGCCTCTTGAAAGTTGACCATCATGGTACGAGAGGATGTCGCGCCATCCCCTATTACTCATGTATATGGAGCTAGCCACATTTGTGATTTCGAGAATATTATAGAAGGTCCAAAACCCTATCACAATTGAGGGTTGAAGAAGTAAAAAACCTACCCCTAGATGGTTGTCGAGCTATATTAAATACTGGACCACTAGAAGGAGAAAGGGTTCCATTCTATACTATGGTATTTTGTTCCATAGCTAAGAAAAACAACTGGGAGTGGGAAATTGGGGAGCATAACAGAGGGGGTTAATGTTCTATAGCATCCAAACAGACCATGGATCTTAGGTAACCCCATAGAGAGTGTTTTTTCCTTTGTACTTGCATTATTTTCATACCAGAGAAAAGAGAGCAAAGCAACCTCACCTTCTAACTGGGTTTTCTCCCATAAGGGTTTCCCAGAGAAAATATTTATGTCATTTTTTGGATGGTGTGTGATTGATTTTACTATTCTCTATTTTTTGGATTTTATCTATTTCATGAATAAGCAGAAAATCAATAACTAAATATTTTGAAAATCCAAAGGAATTTAACCTTCATAGGTAGATTTCGATTTTATTTATCATATATGTTGTCATAAATTGTTCCAATGGAATATCCACAACATTTTACAGATAAACTTTTAACTTCATTCTTTAGATGAATTGTACTTTGTTGTCCAAAATTTGTGTACTCACAGATCTAATTTTCATCTTAAAAATAGTTATTAACTTAACGAGAACCCTCCAGAGTTCTTGTTTTTTTAGAGATTGTATTTAGTTGTCATTTTTATCTCCAATTTGAAAGTGGTTCTACTGGTAGCACTTTTTGGGGGGGGTTAAAATTATCACCTTTTGCAACCATGGCCTTAACAATCTCGTAATGTTTCTAGCAAAACCCTTCAAATCAACCCTCAAATCGAAAAGTGGCACCAACAACAGTACCCTTTTTTCAAGATCAAAATTACAAATTCTTTGAAAGGATGACCTTAACATCGTGCACCATTGTAACAAAAAGATTAAAATCAATCCCATAATCGAAAAGTGGCGTTCATAGTATCACCCCGCCCATTTTTTGGGGGTCAAAATTGCAACTTCTTTGACATCCATGACCTTGACAACTGGTACCCTTACAACCAAAATTAACCCTTGAATCGAAAAGAGGTATTACCTATAACATCCTCCTCTTTTCCAAGCTTAAAATTTCAACATTTTTTAAACTATGGTGTAAAATCCCTATATTATTGCAAACAAAATCATCAAAAATGAGGAAAAACATTTTTTTTAATAATTTTGAATTTATATGTGTGTGTGTGTGTGTGTGTGTGTGTGTGTGTGTTTCTTTTTTAATGAAAAGAAAAAAAGAAAAAAAAAATCCCCTAGCCTATTTTAATTTATTTATTTTTAAATGCTAAAAAAAACATGTTTATAACTAATTTAAAAAATAAAATAAAAATCATTGATAAGGATGGAAAAATACACAATTTTAAAAAATAAGAATAATAAAAAAATTTTAAAAATGATTTTAAAAAGAATAAAAGTAATATATATAGGGGTGGGGGGGTGATTTCGTAATCGCCCCACAACCCCTCCATGTTTCCAAGGAAATCGTCGCAGAAAACCCTCTGAATACTTCCCCATAATCCATGGAAGGTAAATGGGGTACACTGTCGGCTCTGATAACGAAACCTCACCTTGAGCGAATCAAGGGATTTGAATCCATGACCTCCCCAACTAATCACTGGGGGAGAGATCTCACATCTAGCTCAATATCGCTTGAGTTAACCCTCGAGGCTATAGTTTCCACGCACACACACATATATATATTCACTAGGGGAGAGTTCTCACGTCTAGCTCAATATCGCTTGAGCTAACCCCTCTAGGATACCGTTTCCATCCATATATATATATATATATATATATATATATGGGTGGGGGTGATTTTGTAATTGTCTCTCCACCCCACAACCCCTCCATGCTTCCCCTTTGGGTGGGGGGTGATTTTGTAATCGCCTCCCCACCCCACAACCCCTCCTCGCTTCCCCTTAGGCCCACATCACCCACCCCTCACTCCCCGAGTTCCCACCGCTCCTTTAAGGGGTGGATGTGGTGGGAGGAAGAGGCGGGAGGGGGGCGTGGGATATAGGGGAAATAGGGGGGTGTGGGGTGATTCCAGGAATTAAAAAAAAAAAACAAAAGAGGCTAGGGGACAAGTTTCCTCCTTTTTCCAATTTTTTTGAAGTTATGTTTGTTTGTATTTTTGTTTTTTTGTTTTTTTTTTTTAATTTAAATTTTATTTCTTTTTAAATGTTATTTTTTATATTTAAAAAAAACATGTTTTTCCCCCTCGTTTTTCCTTTTTTCTCATTATTTTTGTTTGTTTCTCTTTTGGATTTTTCTTTTTCTTTTTTTTTATGCTTTTGTTTGCAACAACACAAGGCTTTTATGTCATGGTTTTAAAAATGTTGCAATTTTAAGCACGAAAAAAAGAGGGGGACACTCCTGCTAACACATATTTCTGATTTGGAGGTTGATTTTAAGTTTTTGGTTGTAAACGTACCAGTTGTCAAGGTTATGGGTCTCAAAGAAGTTGCAATTTTGACCCTGAAAAATGGAACCACTGGGAGCACAACTTTTCGATTTTTGGGTTGATTTTAAGCTTTTTGTTGCAACAATATAGGTTGTTAAAACCTTCATTTCAAAGAAGTTACAATTTTGACCTTGAAAAAAAATAGGTGATTTTGTTGGTGCCACTTTTCGATTCGTGGGTTGATTTTAAGGTTTTTGTTGGAAACGTTGAAAGGTTGTTAAAGTCATAGTTGCAAAAACTGCTAATTTCAACTATGAAAGAAAAAAAAAGGTGCTACCTGTAGTGCCATTTTTCAATTTGGATATTTATTTTGGTGTTTTTGGCCCAAAAAAATGGGATTTTAGAGCTTGAGTTCTCATTTGGATGCCACAATTCTTGTCTAGTCAATAACTATGTTCTTATATTCTCATGGTGAATGAGTAGTTTCTAGCGTTATTTGGTATGTTGATTTATCATGAACAACTAGTTGATCTTGTTGAGTGAATAAACAAACATATAGGAGCTAGCTTGTAATCATCCCAAGCCAAATTCTTTCTTGGAATCACTAACTACTACTAATTTATTGAGTTATTAAGTGCATACAAGATTCATCAACACATGGAGATCACAATATATTCAAGATGTAGAAGCACAAGCAAAGATCTGACCTTTTTATTAT
>ML777774.1:417076-449294 GCA_009831015.1 Picea engelmannii
TATATTAGGCTATTAGCCTCCAAGAGAAGAAGTCGGCCAGAATTAATAATAATATACTGAACAGACACATACCCAGAAGGAGAAGTCGGCCCCAGTAAACTGGCAGGATTACTATAAATACAGGGCGCCAGTCTTTCATTTGATACATCTCAGGACTTCAGTTTTCCCAGTTGGTGCGCACTGCAAGTGTAGCTGGTGCGCAGGTTTGGAGGAGGGTTGCAGGTGCAGCTGCAGCAGCAGCAAGTTTCAGTATTTGGCTTGGATATCTCTTGGCTAGAGTTTGGACTATCTGATCAGCTTTTTGTGATGCGCTATCCTTGGGGAGAGATGTGTTGCTCTTTGTTTGGCTATCTAGCCTAGGGTTTGCTTCCAGAGGAATTATCATGTCAAGGTTAAGGTGCTCGAAGGGAGGATTCGGCCTGTGGTTGGGAGACGAGGGTATCATCGTGGTAAAACGAGCACACCATCTTATATATTCTAACAATGCTTTCAACTCAAGTATGATAAATCCCTAATGCAATGCCCTATAATATTTCTTTGCATGGGAAATTTATAACAATAACCCAATATGACAAGCTCAATAACATCTAGAACAAAATAACTGAAACAACCCCAAAAGATTTCAATCACAATCACATGAACTAAAATAAACCATGTTTACTTTTACAAGTAGAGATTTTGCTCGTTTGGACTTGAAATATTACAAGATGACTAAAGTTTTCTAAAGAAAGAACTACTCAGAGTATGGTCTTGAAGCATTTGAGCATGTCACAAAGACTCATTTCTTGATTATGAAAATGTTTGCTTGGAAATTATGTCTTTTGTCTTATTTCACCTTGGTGGTTGACATGGTTTCCTAGTAAGTGTGTCACCCTCGGGAAAAGGGTTGCTAATAGGGGGTCTCCTTAAAGGGTCATCATATTGTTCCCGCACATACGTATCACTTTCCACACTTCTTCCCTTTAGTTTCCTCATCTTTTGAGTTTTAGGGCTTATTGACCCCAAGAAGGGATTGTACCTCATTTCATGGGAAGAAGGGGATAAAAGGCCCAGAGGTGTTGTAACTGGAAAAAGATAAAAGCCATAAATTATCCTCTAGATGCTTTCCCTAAGGTCCAAAGAGCAATGAAATGTTTCTCCATAAAAAAATTGAAGGACCTTTAAAAAGGAGAACACATAATTAATAAATGTCTTTCTTGTTGAGAGAATGCATTTGCAGTGTCTTTTACTTTCCTTGCACATGGCACTCAATGTGTTCCTGGCTCTAAGTGGTATTGTAATGTTCCTTACGTTTCGTTGAACATAGCACTCAATGTTCAGACCATAATAAATTAATGGCAATAAAGGGATTGGAAAAATGTTGCCTTGCAAACAAGGATGTAGCACACCCTCCACAAAGGCACCCATAAATGAGACAATATGAGCCCTTGATATGTCAAGAACCCCATGCCCAAAATTCTTAACCCCATCCACCTCATACTCATTACATGACTTAGAGAGATTCTTCTTGGGAAACTTTCCGTGACTTGGGAATTGGTCTACCCAATAGGACACCATGACAACCCTCCATACTTAAATTTGGCAAATTTATAAGGTCTTTGAGCATTTGTTTAGTTTGAAAAGGGGGGAATTAATGCACATGTTCAAGTGGTTATTTTATTAAATGTGGCTTACTTGGCATGATACATGTGACTTGTGGACCCTTGGAGGGTGTACTTGTTTGTCTTTCCAGGACCTTGCTCAGTGAAATCTATCCATGGAAGACTCATGCCATTTTGACCTTCATGAGGGGTTGAGAACCCCAAGGTGGACACCATACCCTATAGGATGGACAAAGGACCCAAAGCCATTGCACACCTAAGATGATGGGAATTGCCTTTGGAGGCACTTAGACACCACTAGAGGATGGCAATGTATTCCTTGGCACTTGGACGTTGGCCTTTGGAAGCCTAGGATGTCACCTTCTAAGTCTTGACATCATGTGGATGTTAGGGTTTGATGGGCTAGATGGTTCCGAGAGAGAGGTGATGTGGTTTGAGGAAGAAGATGCATGATGATGACACTC
This sequence comes from Picea engelmannii, assembly GCA_009831015.1. Lineage (NCBI taxonomy): Eukaryota > Viridiplantae > Streptophyta > Pinopsida > Pinales > Pinaceae > Picea > Picea engelmannii. The sequence continues at coordinate 419,142 of ML777774.1, forward strand.
CAACACATGAGAGAGTGACACATGGCCTTTGGAGGCCAAACAACTTGTTCCTTGACGCTCAATGTCTCACTTGTAGCACAACATCACCCCTTTAGGGCATGACATCATCATCATTGGGGATTTAGCTTATGTTAATTTTAATTTTACAAATTAGAAAGGCAAATTTTGAGGGTTGGCCCTCTTTTAATTTTGTGTTGACAAATTAATGTTGGATGATCTCATATAAAAAGAGAATCATCACAAATCATTCATCATTAAAGATATCAGATTTGGAGGAATTATGTCCTTCGTTGAAAATATACCATCCTTCCTCACTCAGTTGTCCAACGAAGCTATAGTTTTCATAACGAAATACGCATAAATCATACCAATGTCTCCCACCAACTATATTCCCACAATCTTTTCTAATGTTAGTCGTTGCCTGTTGTGAGCAATCAAAGAATTGATTTTTTGTTGTGTCTCCCCTACATTGAAGGAGACTATATATTCGGTTTGAACTATCACCATATCATGTAGTCAAAAAAAAACCCCGGTTTGGGATGCTTGTTATACAATATATCACAAGACAAGCATTTGCAAGTGATAGTTGCAGGCCAAGATGCAATCTTAAATATTTCATCATTTTTTGCAGGGACAAATATTCAACTCATTTCGGTGCTTAGATTTTGTAAATAACATGGAGAAGTTGTTGGTTCTTTGGAGAACGAGAGACAGTACATCCAATCCCAAAAGTCACGAGAGGAGAACAGTTTGTCTGCCAAGAAGGGGTTCCAAAGCACATCAATGTAGCATGTCGACAATTCCACTTGTATTCAAATGACACATTCAATCTTGAAGATCAATTCCAGAATCAAGGTAACATGTAAATGGTTATTTTGTAAGTTTACGTAAACTAAGATTGAATTAAGTTATTGTAAACAGGTGCATTCTCGATAGAAATCGACACTCGTCATTTGCTACGTCTGCACAATTGAGTATACATTTTTTAGTCTAATTGCATTGTAAAGTCGGGGTGGAGTTGCAAGAAACCCTTGAGGTCTATTTATGTCTTTAAAATGGCTCGAGTTGAGGAAATGTTAGAGATACTGAACACTCTAATCCTCTCATATATAGACAATACAATCACACTTGACCAAAACACTTTGTAGTCTATTGTAACGTGCTTGTAAGCTTCGCAAGAAAAAGTAGCACTACTTCAAACTCATACTCGACTTCTTCACGATGCACTTGAGCGACAGAATTTGTGACAACATTCTGAACCCATTCTTGTTCAGAACCCTCTTTTCAAAGATGAAGAAGATGATGAGGATGATCCAGACCAACAACCAGTACAACAACAACTCAGTGAGATAGCTCCAAAATCTCAGCTTCCTCTTTCCAAGACAATCATCAAACCTTGGGAGGAAATCAGTATTAACAAGCACAGAACCAGTCTTGGATATGAAAGGGATGTCACCTTTCATAATCCAGATTACACAAAACCGATCCAGTTTCAGAGTGTTGGATTGCTCCAAGAAAGTTTGCATTCACCTACTCCAGTTCAAGAGCATATCTCGAAATGACAACATTGTCAGTGAGTTGGCCATGTAGAAAATCAGTGCTTCAATCTTCATCCTTGCGAGCATTGTGGACAGCACAATCATCCTTCAGATAAGTGTTTCAAATGCAAGACGACTACAAGAGTAAACAACCACTATGGGTGGATTCCTTCTTGGCGATGGTCATCAACAATCAAGAAGATATCTCAGTCATACCGACAAATCCAATCTTGAATATTGACACATCTTGTAGTGGACATATTTTCACCTTCTCACCTTGTACTTGACAGGGGGGAACAACATCAACGATTGACAGTCAGGATACAAGTTTCGAAGTCCAATCAATCGAGCAACAACAAGCAAGCGTGATTGGTTTGTGGTTTTCAATAAACCACCACTTTGTAGAAGACTTACAACTTCTGCTAGACAACAGTATCTAGTTTTTCTTAAACCTCCACTTAGTAGAAGACATTCAACTTATGCCACAAAACAGTTTATGGTCATATTTAAACCAACATTCGAGAGCACTTCCAATTAGCAGAAGACATCAGTTGTCAGCTTCTAGCTAACTTAGGAAATGTTTTGAGAACCATTGAGCCTAGAGCAGGGTTCCAGAGTTCGTGGTCATCCTTAAAACACCATATTGGTATGTGGTCTTCCTTTAACCACCATCATCATTCGGTTTGTGGTCATCCAAAAACCACCAGATTCAGAGAGAATATTCAACCATCAACAGTTGCATACTTCCAGATTTCATCCGCCCACTTACAGATATCATCTCTCACCTTGGACTCACATTCACCCCTTCAAATTAAGGGAGGGAATGTTGGAAACGTAATCCTTGGGGTTACGAACTTCACATGATGTGAAGAGTCAAGATAATATAATTGACGTCGGGAGTCCAAGAGACCTTGGACAAGAATCCAAAGTTCATCTAGATGTGTATATATATTTGTATCATATCCATTAATAAAATGTACTACACGCTTTATCTTTATACGTGTGTCTAACATTATTGAATAACTATAAAATGGTGCACAAATTGTGCTTGTTATCGCACAATCTGTACTTGCCCAAAGCCCACGACAAGTGAGGGAGATTGGTGTAACAAACAGGATGTCTTATCATTGTCACCTCAATAGGAAATCCCCACTTTTTAGGGATGTATAGAAGTCTAACCCAAGGGAGGCGTCACCAATGACCTAAAGGGCTAGGTGAGATAAAGATAAGGATAAAAGTACCCACCTCTCTCATTGGTCACTCAAGTTAAAGATGTCACAAGGTTTATGTCCAAGAAATATGAAGCAATTGAAATTGATGAAGTGTACCTGCCCAAAACAAGACAACAGAGCATATATATGGTAGATTCAAGTACAAAAATGATAGTAAAGCTTCAAGAGACAGTAAACCAAGTGAAAATATACTAGCTGATATAAAAATGCAAAAATGAACAATTTTACAACAACAATTAATAAATTGTAACAGCTGCAATAAAAGCTATTTAGAATTGCTTGAAAAGATAGCATTTACTAAGAAAAATGATAATCAAATGTCATAAGCAACTTCTGAAGTGTTTAGCTAGCATTCAAAGTCAATTGTGCAGAAAAATTTTTGCAGTTAGATCGTTGTAGCAAACATTTATAACAGCAGCAAGAAAGTTAGCGATCTAGGATAAATTAGTGTTAGATTTAATTAGTAATAGCTTAAGAGAATATTGTTTGAGTGTTTGATCAACCTTCCAACAAAAGAGAGACAACGGACTAGTGCTTCTAGGGTTTATGGAGTCAATTATATCAGCACATTAACTTGGAGAGACAACAATGATTATACTTGTCTAAGAGATAACATGGTGGAAGCTTGAGAAATAGTACCTTAAGTTCTCAAGCACCAAGCCTCAAAGAGAAGGTTCAACTAGGGTGTAGGCACTTTAGGCCCTAGTGATTTCTCCTATCCTTAGACTCTTGAAAAATATTTAATGCAATAAGAACTAGACAAAACTTCTAAAGTGCTAGCACTTTAGGGCTCTAGAAGTTTCTCTAGACGAGGTCTTCTTAAGAAAAACTAGTAAAATAAAGAGCAAGAAAGAAGCACCTTATGTTTCTTATTCCTAGGGTTTCGAGCAAGCAATTTCATAATCTTACATATGAACAAGTAGACATACCATAGACATTTATCATGAAATTAAAATTGCAGATTTACTTCACCAAGAATAATCAAGCACAAAAACCCTAGATTTGCCAAAATTCACCAAGAAATGATCCAAAATGCATCCAAAATAGCCTCCAAGCAAGTGTGTCTTGATAATTTCAGCTAATAACACCTTTAGGGTGAAAATTATAGTCCTCCCTCTTGTGAGAGGTGAGTTGTGATGTAAAAATGAGAGTACTTTATGTTTCTTTATACAAAATTTTGACCTTTAATTAATTTTCAAGTCAAAATAAGGTTGACCTGGCCAATTTACAATAAAATTCAATTTTGACATAATAAAAATTAATTAGCATCTAAAGACACCTCCAAGGGTGACGTCATTCCCTTTTAGGGTGACGTTGAGGCCTAAAGGTGGAACGTTGAGCCTAAAATGTAGGGCACTTAGCCTCTAGAGGCCTCAGATGATGGCCACACGTGCCACTAGGCTCATAAATGCCTCCAAAATGAAAACCCTATCTTTGGATGACGTCTAGGGTCATGATGGTGACGTTCAGGGCCAATGTCCATGTGGAAGAGAAAGGCCCCTCTAGGTCTAGGTCTTCCAGGGTGCCTCCAAAGGCAACGCCCTTCTTTTTCCCGATGCAAATCTTCAATTTCTTCTTACCCCTGGCTAGGGTTGCAACATCCATATGTGGGATTTAAGCCCCCATGAAGGTCCGAGCTAATCATTCCCTCATGTAACTGTCCACCAGGCAAGGTCTTGCAGCAACAACAAGTACGCCCTCCAGGGATTCATAAGTCACAAGAATCATAGCATGTAAATCACATCCAATAATTAAATTACCCAAACATGTGCATCAAACCCCCCTTAACCCAGACAAATTCTCAAAGATGTTATGCAACTTGACAAGTTAGGTTTGGGGAAGGTCTCAGGGTGTCCTATTGGGCTAACCTCTCTTAAGTTTGGGGTGTTTCCCATGTGGGATCTAATCCAATTCATGTAAGTGTATGAGGTGGCATAGGATAAATATTTGGGCATGGGGTGCATGTAATAATAGGGAAATGTAAAGTCTTACATGTGGTTGCCTTTGTAGAGGGTGAGTTGCACCTTGTCATAAGTGCAATTGTTTCTTAGCCCATTCATTGTCTTTTATTCTTAGTTTTATATATTTTGATCATTTGTTTCTGTGCTTCAAGGGAAGAGTTGATAGCCACTGTCTTGGCTTGATGACCAGAGGTGGCAGCGTTATCCACAAACATTTCACAGAAATGAGAAGGTTGGCTCGTGATGAGACCCCCTTTCTCTTAGTTATGCCACCAAGAGCCACTACCCTAGTTTGGTGACTAGATAGGTGGTAGTGTCATACCGATACATGCCCATGGTCATAATAGGTCGGCTCGTGATGAGACCTCCTATCCATCAACTAGTACCTTGAGTGTTTATGTATCTTATGGGTCCCTTTTCTTACTCAGAATTTTTTCGTTGCTTTCTCGGGGATCCCTGGGAGAAGAATCTCAAAGGTTTTAACATTAACTTTTAACTCTCTCCAGCTACTTTTACCCTCTGGGCCTTTATCCCCTTCTTCCCACAAGGTAAGGTATAACCCTTCCTAGCGTAGCCAATCCCAATGCCCAAACAAGGATAGGAGAGATGGAAGGAATAAAGATGGAAAATGGTAAGTGTGGAGGGAACACACGATGACTTTTCACAGACCCACCCAATAGCAACCCATCCTAAATGGAAACCAACTTACTAGGGCATTGTGTTACCCTTCTAGGTATAAGCAAAGCAAAGAGCATAATTTCCAATAAAACGTCATGAAATGAAGAAGGATTCAATACAACATATTCAAGTGCTTCAAAAATCAAAGTGATACATACCATGATACCTAAACTCATTACCTCATGGAGCAAGACCCACCGCTACTTCAAGACCATGATAAATGGATTGCAATGAAGAAAAGAGGGGCCATGCTCAAGTCATCTAGCTCTCGATACTCCATGTCTAGGACCTATGGGCCTCAAGACATGATCTCCTTAGTTATCCCTAGGCTAGGAGATAACATCTGGCTCCAACTCGGGGACATGTGCTCACATTAGAGTGCATGAGAACCTCAACATCTTTGGTATGACTTGTGCCTGCTAAATCTCAACAAAGGATATTAGTAATCCCTAGGGTGGTGATATCACCCCTTGTTCATATATGATATAATAAACAAATAAAGAGCATCTCTAATCTAGCATATGATCATGAGCATACATATATACATAATGAAACAAGACAATATGAAACTACAACTATACTAACATGATATGCAATGGTATGTACAATGGATGAAAATGCCTACCTATCCTAACTTACTTGTACTTACCTGTGAAATACTAGGTGTAAGCATACCACCAATACAACCATGCTAGCAATGTATCATAACACATGCCTATGTGCTTCATCATAAACCAAAACAATGACAAGTTAAGCTCAAAATAAACATGAGTTAGACCATGCATTATGTCATAGGAAATTGTAAAGTCTAGCTCATCGTAACATCCCCGACCACCAACAGGTCAGGCAATGCCACCACTGAGACACTTCACTTAGTTCTGATACCAAATTGTAGCATCCCCGGACAACACAGAGACTGGGTAATGCTACCACTGCAGAATATACACTTATATAATATATGCATTTTAATCGAATTAAAACACTTAATCACAATAATCACAGAGTTATTGCTACCATATAGAATCAATGGAATTAACAGTAGTTCATATACGCAACGGAATATATGATCACATTCAAGCATCACAGACATGCATAACATATAAATTAAGCACAGACTGATACTTATCTTTTCAATTGGAGTAACACCATCAACTACATGCAGACCTTCCACGAACCTCCCAGCCATAGACCACGTTGTTCATCATGCTCAGCAGTGGGTCACCCTCAATCTGGGACTAAGCTCCACCCAGGGCAAGGGAATCCTAGACTAGGTTGAGGTTATAGGAAACTGCACAATGAAACTGGAAGGATTCTCTCCAGGAGCCTTCTTACGCCCACTACTCACGGACTCTCATTCCCCACATGCTTGTTCCACCCCAGGAGTATACACCTTCACTGTCACACAGTCCATCGGCTGCTTCACCTCCCTTGCCTTGGGTTTCATAAACATGTCGGATCAAGAATTTTCAGAGCTCCGTAGCTGTTGTTGGACTCTCTCTAGGAGAAAATCACTTCCCAACAAACTCTCTCACTTGGAGAGAGTTGTTCACATGCCTGACAACCCACTTCTTCAACCAATTACAACTCAATTCCTGCAAGGTGAGGAAAACAGCCACTGGTCAACACCACTCAAGAAAAACATAAGGCAGCAAGCAACACTCAGTCCAGGAACTGCATGGCCACAACCACCAACAGCGATGACACACACGACACAGACATATATAGGATGCTCAAGCTTCAGAGAAGACAGTAACCCAAAAACGGTCAAGGAACTATGTGGCCGTAACAGCCAACAATTAAGACACAACATGGCTCAGGCAATTACAGAATGCTCGAAATTCACAGGAGACACGACTCAGTCCGTCAGTGTTTTTCCCCGGTTCAAAATGTGTGACCAGAGAACAAAACACAGAGGTCTAGTGCAGAGGAAAAATAGGTTCAGACGAGCATCCCCGTGAACTCGGGCGGAGGATGACAAAATGGAAGAGTGAACAACCTTCCTGTGAGGGTTTCCTTCACTGTGTGTGGGTATGCAGACACAGACGCAGAGACAACACGGTTCAGACGCCCCCGATCCCAGTGAACTCAGGCGGAGGATGACATAATGGAAGAGCGAACAACCTTCCCATGAGGGTTTCCTTCACTGTGTGCGGGTATGCAGACACAAACGCAGAGGCAACACAATTCAGACGCCCCCAATCCCATCAAACTCAAGTGGAGGATGACAGAATGGAAGAGCGAACAACCTTCCCATGAGGTTTTCCTTCACAGTGCATGAGTATGCAGACACAGATGCAGTGGCAACACGGTTCAGACGCCCCCGATCCCGACGAACTCAGGCGGAGGATGACATAATGGAAGAGCGAACCCCCCAACACAGCTGAGGCTTCATATTTTAACTGCATGCACACAGGTCAACACTTGTTTTCCTGGAGCTACATGTGTTCCCTTTTGCACACATTGCGTCTCCCGGGACTTACGATAAAAACATGTCTTTCACACAGCTTTGAAATAATAATAAATTATTATTCTCAAGGACTTAAGCCCCTAAGCTTAGCCCCTCTTTCCAACCTTTCATCCCCCTTTCCCTTACCCACCTTGTGGAAGCTTAGTCCCCCATCACTCTTTCTTCGTGGCCAGTCTACACAAAGTGATGTTTATATTTTATTAATGATCTGCATAATTACATATACAAAATCAAGCTCCTGGCCTTTAACACCTAGGTTCTCCAGCCTAATAAACACATAAGCCCACCATCTTATATACACTTATATCACCAGCCTATAAACATGATTACAATTCATAATATAACTGGGGCTCGTCCTTGGGGTATTACAATCCCCTCCCCTTATTTTTGCACTGTCCTCAGTGCAACTCTTTACACAACATTAGCAAGATTTCCCAAAATATTCAAAAAGATACGGGTATTATAGCAAGACATGCATAGCATCCTCATGCTCCCATGTCGCGTCCTCAGGACCGTACCAAGTCCACTGGACCTTTACAAGCCCTATGGCTCGATTCCAGAGCTGCTTGCTTTTTCGGTCCAATATGTGCACCGGATGCACTTGCAAGATGTTTTCTTGCTCCACCTGAATCATATTTCAATCAATTGCATAATTAGCATCAGGTATATATTTCTTAAGCAATGAAATACGAAACACATTATGTACAGTCATGGATGCAGGTAATGCAAGCATATATGCAATGTATATATATCTATATACAGAGAATTCTAATAGCATTATAACCTATATACAACATACACTAAATAGAGAATTGGTACTTATCTTTTGATTAAGAAGACCTTCCACATCAACATGGTCTAAGCCAAGGTACCAAACCTCAACAGCACTCCAACCAACCAAACCTCAGCAGCACTCCAACCAATGGTCTCTCATTCCCCAAATCTCAGGAGTGTACACCTTCACTGTCACACAGTCCATCAACTACTACATCTCCCTTTCCTTGGGCTTCAACAACAGGCCGGCTCAGGAAGTCTCAGAGCACCATGGCTCGAGGAGTTCCAACTTCCCTTAGAGGTCTCAAATCAACATATTCGTGAGCTACTCTTTGTAGTCAATATTCTAACTTTAATCAACATCATCTCATCTGCATCACCCACATGCAGTTATCATGAGAAAACATAAAAGAATTCATTTAGGAACTCCAACTTAGTTCAAAAAGGAATTCATCTTGGTTGTTGCTATATTATGAATGCAGCGATCCTTGTGGTTTTCCACAGGTACCAAACTGCATACCATTTTTCCTGTAATGATTCATCTTGCATACAACCAAAAAATTGTCAGTATTTTCTGTACATCATAATTCAACATGTACAACACCTTATGCAATGATCTTAGAATTGTCTGCACCTGGCAATTCAATCACAATTACCAAACAATTTAACCAAATAGAATGACTCATCATTATATGCATATGCATGTTCATAATTAATAACAGTAAGTTTATTATTTCAATTTTCTAAACATAAAATTTTATGTAGTCTATATTTATGTGACTACCTAGCTTGCAACTTTCATGTTGCAATGTTTAATAGTTTCTGAAATGTTCTCAACTTCATGAGTTAGCAACATTTCCGCCATTAGTAACAATTATTTCCATGTAATAATATATATGCATGTACTTACAAAACTCATTCAGCCATTGCATTTAGTACACAATTCTATCTCTTACTATGCATGAGTGCAATTCTACATGCATACTTATTCAGTGCACCTTGCATTGAATTACAGAATGTTCTTTATCTCATTCATGTATCTCACCATCCATGAGTTGGAATTGTGGCCAATGTGTTCACACATTCTCCACACACTTCCTATTGTCTTCCAAATTAATTGGATGCCTTCCTTTTCGACCGAAACACTACACCAAGAATATAATTTTGTGGTGTTCATTAGTGTTAGCAAAAAGGTTGCAGCCCAAGTTTTATTTAAAGGTGGGAAGCTTTTAGTACATGTGTGGTTCATAATCTTTCCATGTCCATACCTTTCCATATCCAACCAGGTCCTTGTCTCATACATGACTAGCTTACTGGCATTCATTCCTATAACAAGTTCTTATCTTTTAATCCTTTGGTTATTACTCCATAACCAAATTAACATGACATTCTACTATGTCAGTGTGTGCATTCATAAGCTAAAAAGATTTGAATTAATATAGGCCTCCAGCCTTTACCACATCTAGTGGTATGCACTCAATAATATAATCATGTGATTTTATATAATAACTTTGGCTGAGGAAATTCTTACCTAATTTTTTTTTCAGCAATTATGCAAAAAGAGTAATAAAACTCATACCTGCATTACTGCCATTAATAAATTTTATACTACCTAAATGTCTGATGGCAATAGAAGTTTTCATGCTTCTTTTATCAAACCTATAACCAACACTTCAGCTTTATGTTGCTTCTCTCCTTATGTAGCAACATCATCAACAACACTTGCAAACATGCAAGCATTCTTTCCTCTGGTTGACCCAATCAAGACATAACATACTTGCTGCCACAGAAACTGCAGCAACTTCTTTCCCATGTGCAAATTTTCCTTACTGATCCTAGAAGTCTTCAATTCTTCCCGGATTCATGAATCTTCTTGTGCTCTCATTGTAATCATTGTACATGAATATTTTTGTCCTGAGCACTTTCTAGCCAAATCACTCTTAGTTGCCTTTGCATTTATAGTCCCAAACTAAGTTGATATTAACCTTCAACTCTCGTTAATTCCCTGGGTCCAACTATCCCAATCTCGTACTTGGATGAATCAAATTCCACACCAAGTTGTTTTATAGACTCTGCACTCTTCAACATCCAGTTACTCTTCGGGACTGAACTTCTTCAGCCCTTTCCCAACGAAATACTTTAGTACTTGAGGTTTTCTTGTACTCTCCATTTCTCTTTTGCTAGTTGGACATCTATATCGTGATTTGTTCTTCCACCATCTTAGGATGTTCATGGACTTGACTCCATCCAAGAGTTTTTCCTTGTATACTTTGCATACTTGCCATCACATATTACGCTGATTATTAATTTTCAGCATTCCATTATTATTTGGATTCCTTTGATTCAGCTTCTGCATGAACGAATTATAATTCCCTAAAACCAACCTTCCTGATTCTCATTCTTTGCGTCTCCATACAAACTTATGATTCATGCATTATCATGTATTGCAGATGGCTTTTTCCACATAGCATTCACATTTGATGTGCAAGGATTGTCACCTGGACTGTCTTCCCCAAACAAGAATCCCATTTGGGGTTTCCATGTTGCTTATTGAACCCAACATCTGATCCCACGACTTCTGAAAAATCTTAGATATAGAATAAAGAATTTTCCCTATCCTTCTTCTTTGATGCACTTCTTGTGCAGCAATCTCTTTTCTCTGAGCTAATGGCTCTTAGATCTTTGTTGGACCCTATCATAAGGTTCCCAAGTCTTCAGTACCTCCCTGATGCAGGTATGAACCAGACGAAACCCACAAGCTTCCTTCCTAGCCCCTTTTTCCTTCTTTAACACAGTTTTCGGGCACTAGCCCCCATTTTCCTTGGGCCCTTAATTCGCATGGGACCATGACTGTGACCAAGTGCTAAATCAATAGGTGCTTACTCGAGCCTTCGGCTTCGGGAATTTTCAAACACAACACAACAATCTCTCGGAGTTCCGGATTATTGAACTCGCGAAGTAGAGTGGATCAACAACCCTCATCTACCCAGCATCCAATGGCTAACACTCACTATGGAACCTCTGGCGTCTGAGTTCCGAGACTTCGAAGTTTCGGGACTTTGGGAGATATCGCTACAAAGATCAACGGTCCTTGTTGATTTGAGATCAACGGTCCTCGATTACTTCGGGACTTCGGGTCTTTCCGACCAAGACGAGATCAAGGGTTCTTCGACCTCCTCCTCGATCAACGATCGAGATCTCCTTCGGGACTTTGGCGCTTTCACCCTCTGCTTTCCTCCGGAGTGCTCTGTACCCGGAGTTCCAGATCTGGCGCCACGCGTCCACTTTCAGATCAACGGTTGTCCAATGGAGTGAGTCTTCGTCTTCCATGTGTCTCCTCGCAGATCAATGATCCACGTTCCTTCCTTCGGATCAATGGCCCTTAGACGTTTCGGGCTTTGGCACTTCGAAACATCCCAAAACACAACTTCAAAAAAACCCCAGAGTACGATTCTCCGAAGTTCATGATCTAGTGACACCTGTCCAACCCAGATCAATGGCTCCTAGCTACTTCGGCTATTCGGGCTTTAGCAATTTCAAACTTTCGTCCTTCGCACTCTCCCAGAGTGCTTTCACCCGAAATATATTGATTTCTTCCACGCGTTCTTCCGGAGCCAACGGTCTAGATCTTCTTCGTTCCTGTTGACTTCCTTTCGGAGGTTTTTTCCCTCGAACTTCCTGATCTCTCTCCACGTGTCCTCCACAACGAACGGTTGTGATTTACTTCGACCTTCGAGACTTCAAGAATTTGTCACGCTCCACACTTGCAATTCCCGAAGTGACTTTCTCTGAAGTCTCAGATCTTCTGACACGCATCTCTCGGCAACCGACGGCCTAAATCTTCTTCAGCCTTTGGGTATTCAGCGATTTCGTATCTTCCCCAACCACAAACTTCCGAAGTGGTTCGCTCTGGAGTTATGGATCTTTCGCCACCTATCAGCCTTGATGATTGATGGTCCCTAATTACTTCAGGACTTCGGTGAATCAGTTATCCCGTGCACACAAGGGTTAAGTCTCATGCACTTACCTTCGGATCCAACAATTGTTGGTCATTTGCGCTCAGATCCAACAGATGGGATTTGTTCCTCCTAAGCATTCTCCTTTGCTTTCCTAGACACGGATCTAATGGTTCAGGCTCCTCCCCACAAAAGATCTGACGACTGTTGTCGCTCCTCCTCCTAAGCTTTTGAATCCTTCCGACTTGGAAGAGTTTGTGGATATTCAAAGGTTTTGGCCTTTGAACTTTCTCCTGCGAACCCGACTATCTTGGGTCTTGGCTACGTCTCTGCTAATGCTATCTCTCCTGAGCTTTGGGACTTGGAATAAGCCTGACTCCTACGCACTCCTCACGTTATCTCTTCTAAGCTTTTCGATTTACTCAATCTCCTAAGGGTCTCGACCCTTCTGTTTCCTTTCAAAGGAAAACTTTGTGCCCTCCTGGCAACCTTCTACTCAAAGCACACCTTGCTGAGCATTTTCTACAGAGTGTTCAACAGCTCTGTGAGTATCTTCCTCTGATACTCTTCTCCCTGAACTCGACAAAGAGTTCTCTCTGTGCACACTTGCACTCGCTCGATGCCTGCCCGGCAGAGCCCTACAGAGTTCGCAATGACTCTCTCTCTCTCTGAACTCAACACAAAGTTCTTCCTGTGCACTCCTTGCACTTCTGCTAATGAAGGTTCAACGGTATCTCTCCTGAGCTTCTCTAAGGTTAACTTACCTCTGTCAACGCACTTCTTGCGGACAATGTTCACTGCTTGCACTCGAAAACTCAAAAAAGAGAAACAATTGAAACTTATTCAATACTTCACCAATTCACACATTACTATGTGGTCCAACACCACTTATGTTGTGGTTTTACGATACCACTACTTCTCCTAAGCTTCTTAACACGACCAAGGTAACATCTTGGCACTCAGGAACGTTTCTGAGGTCCAAAATTGGTTCCTCCAGACACAATTTCCACCTGAAACTTCGGGTCCAAAGAGCACTTGTCTAGCCCATCCAGGTTCAGCGTTAAATCCTTGGCTCTGAACTCGAATTTTATCTACTTCGACAACAATTCTTTCGAAAGTTTTTCTTCACTTTCCACTAACATGGCCCATCCAGGCTCAGTGTTGAAAGCCTTGGCTCTGATACCAATTTGTAACATCCCCGACCACCAACAAGTTGGGCAATGCCACCACTCAAACACTTCACTTAGTTATGATACCAAATTGTAGCATCCCCAGTCAATACAGAGACCGGGTAATGCCACCACTGCGGAATATACACTTATATAATATATGCATTTTAATCGAATTAAAACACTTAATCACAATAATCACAGAGTTACTGCTACCATACAGAATCAATGGAATTAATAGTAGTTCATATACACAACGGAATACATGATCATATTCAAGCATCACAGACATGCATAACATATAAATTAAGCACATACTGATACTTATCTTTTCAATTGGAATAACACCACCAACTACGTACAGACCTCCCAGCCATAAACCACGCTGCTCATTACACTCAGTAGTGGGTCACCCCCGAGCTGGGACTAAGCTCCATCCAAGGCAAGGGAATCCTAGACTAGGCTGAGGTTACAGGAAACTGCACAATGCAACTGGAAGGATTCTCTCCAAGAGCCTTCTTACGCCCACTACTCACGGACTCTCATTCCCCACATGCATGTTCCACCCCATGAATATACACCTTCATTGTCACACAGTCCATCGGCCGCTTCACCCACCTTGCCTTGGGTTTCAGCAACAGGTCGGATCAGGAATTCTCAGAGCTCTGTAGCTGGTGTTGGACTCACTCTGGGAGAAAACCATTTCCCAACAAACTCTCTCACCTGGAGAGATCTTCTCACAGGCCTGACAACCTGCCTCTTCATCCACGGGCCTAACAACCCGCTTCTTTAACCAGTTACAACTCAATTCCCACAAGGTGAGGACAACAGCCATTGGTCAACACCACTCAAGAAAAACAGAAGGCAGCAAGTCACACTCATTCCAGGAACTGCGTGGCCACAACTCCCAACAACTATGACACACACGGCACAGACATATACAGGATGCTCTGGCTTCACAGAAGATAGTAACCCAAAAACGATCAAGGAACTGTGTGGTCGTAACAGTCAACAATTAAGATACAACACGGCTCAGGCAATTACAGAATGCTCGGACTTCACAGGAGACATGGCTCAGTCTGTCGGTGTTTTTCCCCGATTCAGAATGCGTGACCAGAGAACAAAACACAGAGGTCTAGTGCAGAGGCAAAACGGGTTCAGACGGGCATCCCCGTGAACTCAGGCAGAGGATGATAGAATGGAAAAGAGAACAGCCTTCCCGTGAGGATTTCCTTCACTGTGCGCGGGTATGCAGACACGGACACAGAGGCAACACGGTTCAGACACCCCCGATCCCAGCAAACTCAGGCGGAGGATGACAGAATGGAAGAGTGAACAACCTTCCCGTGAGGGTTTCCTTCACTGTGCACGGGTATGCAGACACAGACACAGAGGCAACACGGTTCAGATGCCCCCGATCCCAGCGAACTCAAGCGGAGGATAACAGAATGGAAGAGTGAACCCCCCAACACAGCTGACACTTCAGCTTTTAACTGCATGCGTTGAGGTCGACACTTGTCTTCCTGGAGCTGCATGTGTTCCCTTTTGCATACGTTGCCTCTCCGAGGACTTAGGATAAAAACATGTCTTTCACACAGCATTGGAATAATAATAAATTATTATTCTCAAGGACTTAAGCCCCTTGGCTTAGCCCCTCTTTCCAACCTTTCAGCCCCCTTTCCCTTACCCACCTTGTGGAAGCTTAGTCCCCCGTCACTCTTTCTTCGTGGTCGGTCTACACGCAGCGATGTTTATATTTTATTAATGATCTGCATAATTACATATACAAAATCAGGCTCCTGGCCTTTAACACCTAGGCTCTTCGGCCTAATAAACACATAAACCCACCAGCTTATATACACTTGGCTCACCAGCTTATAAACATGATTACAATTCATAATATAATTGGGGCTCGTCCTTGGGATATTACACTCATGGAGGTGGGAGGGAGGGATAAAATCATGCCAAGACACCCTTCCAAAAAAGTGATCAATCTATCTCAGAAAAGGATCATGAGAGGTCAAGGACTCAAAAGGCTGGCTCAAAGAGTCTGATGGTTGACTACCTTGGACGTCATCATTCCCTGAGGTCTGAGAAGGGATTAACAAGAACTTATAGGGAAACTAACAACTTCTCAGGGGAAAGTTGAAAGATTGAGATAGTAAACTTCTTAAGGCATTCAACCTCCCCTTGAATTCTA
Source organism: Picea engelmannii (assembly GCA_009831015.1). NCBI lineage: Eukaryota > Viridiplantae > Streptophyta > Pinopsida > Pinales > Pinaceae > Picea > Picea engelmannii. Next base: position 435,117 of record ML777774.1, read on the forward strand.
ACGGAAAGTTTTGCCCTAAAGAAAACTTGAAACAAGAGACATGTTCCCCAACTACATCCTTAGTGACATATTGAGGTAGAGCAATCAGAGGGAGCTGGACAAACTTGTCACAAGTATCCTACTTTAGGCAAGCAACTTCCTCTTTATCAAAATTTGAGCACAACGACGGTTGATAATCTTCTTCATAGAATAAATCCAAGTGCTCAAAGGAATACTCATCAAAATCCTCAAGGTATGACCGAAAATCATCAAGAGAACATTGCATTGGGTCATCCTTGGGTGCTTGGAAAACTTCTGTAATTATATCATCATCTTGTTGCCAAAAGTCAAATTATTAGGAACATCATATGATTGTTGTAAAGGCAACATTTGAAGATATCCTTCCATATCATAGATGAGATCCTCATTAGAACCAATCACATCCCACTTACGTCTTCCGACATGTATGAACTCATCAATATTATCAACCATGTGTTGGCATGTTTTACAGGAAGTGTGTGCTTGTCATTGATGGCAAGAACAGCAGCGACGATGGCAAACAGGAAAAGCATAAGCTCGGGAGGAGAAACGAACAGTATGCAGAGATCAAAGCTCAGAAGGAAAAATGCATTACAGAAACGTGATAAGGATCAACATCTCCACATGACAAACCAAAACGATTGAGAATTCGATCACACGAATATATGTCAGTCGTCGGATTGAATTAATGGAAGGATAGGATAAGTAGGGCAAAATGATTGAGAATTCGATCACCTGAATATCCCTCAGCCATTGGATCATTCTAAGTGGAAGGACGGGATAAGCTAGAAGAGCAGCATCGAAGATAGATCGAGCCATCGATCTAAGAACATGATCGACGAACATCATTCGTTTCGGGTCTAAAGTTATGAGGAGGTTATGCTTCGGAAATGTCTCACTTCAAGAATTTCAAGTTGAGAACTGAAATACACGAAGCCCGGAGAGCCAGAGAGCCGAAATAAATTCTCGACCATCGGATCTGGAGAATATACGATGATCGTTAGATCAGGGAGATCTACATCAGCAGACCACGTCAGCATGGACATGTGGCAGATCACGTCAGCAGACCACATCAGCAAGGACATATAGCAGACCACGTCGGCAAGGACACGTGGCACAATCAAATAATTACAAGTGTCAAGATGAAACCGACATTTCAGGTACGTTCAAATCACGAATCTGAGTGACACGTGGCAGGCACTTGGCTCATGCCACGTCATCAAGTGACGTAAGCAAGCTACGTCACTCCGAGAGATTTACTTCGGGAGTTTCATCACCAACAAATGTCAAAAGTCTCAAAGTCCCGAAGGATGAAGGTCCGAAGTCATTCTCAGTAGTCGATCTAAGATACATTTTGGGACTTAAGACAACCGTTAGATCCAGGAGAAGTACAGATCTGATCCGTTGGATCTGAGCATCGAGGATCAACGGTCGTTGGATCCAAAGATAAATGCACGAAGGTTAATCCTTTGGATGAGCACAGGAGAGCGGACTTGTCAAAGTCCCGAAGTCCCGAAGTAAGCAGGGATCGTCCATCATCAAGATTGACAGGTGGCGCACGATCCACAACTCCAGAGCGAATCACTTCGGGAGTTTGTGGTTGGGAAGGAAACCAGATCGTCGAAGACCCGAGGGTCAAAGAAGATCCAGGTCGTCGATTGCTAGAAGGATGCGTGGCAGAAATCTGTGCAGTTCGGGGAAAAACACTCCGGGAGAAAGTGAAGGAAGCAAAGTTGAGTTTTGAAATCCCTGAAGCTCAAAGAGCCGAAGGAGTTGAGGACCGTCGATCTGTAGGAGGACACACGTCAACAAATCGTGTACTCCGGTTGGAACACTCCGAGAAAAAGCGAGCAAGGAAAGTTGAGAGTTGAGACTCTCGAACCCCGGAAACCCGAAGTGAATCTCAACCGTCTGATTCTGAGAGACACAAGTCGATCGATTGCTAACTCCGGATAAAAGTAAAGGAAGGAGGAAAGGTTGGAAAGTTGAGATTTCCAAACCCCGAATACCCGAAGGGATTCTGACCGTTGATTCGAGAAGAAAACGCGTCGTCAGATCGTGGACTCCGGGTGAAACACTCTGGGAGCAAGCGAGTGTAGAGGAGTTGAATCCCCCGAAGGCCGAAGTCCCGAAGTGAACGAGGATCGTTGATTTGAGGACACATGGCAGGAATCTATGGACTCCGGCTAAAAGCATTATGGGAGAGCGTGAAGGTTGAGAATTGAAATCGTCGAAGCCCGAATCACAAAATAGATCACAGTCGTTGATTTTAGAAGGTTAGATCTAATCCGTCAGTTCAGCAGCACCGTCAAGATCGTGAGATCGACGGTCTTGTCGCATTGTGAGGATTGAAGGTGCGCGAACTTTAAAATGTTGAAGGCGGGTCGCAATCAAAACCACGGTTTTGGAGAAAGCATACGTGGCAAGTGGAGGTGGATTGCAGGGAGAAAAGCGATTGATCCCAAACCACTCTTGGACGCGCCCGCAATCGTTCACCTACGAAAGGACATAGCCCGAGGTCACATGCGACAGGGGGCTAATGAGAAAAGAGCTCGCGCCCGCAATTACGTGATCACATGAGACCATCGCCCAAGGTCACAGCCAGTGGTCATGTGGAGAGGAACATTGCACCAGGTGTTAGTTCGCGCATGTAAAGTTCACGAGGACATGTGGATCAAAAAGCCTCTACGTGTATAATCCAACGACGTTGATCAAACTGAATCTAATTGAAGGGTTGGTGTTTCACTTCATGGTTTCTTGATCAGTTACGATTCAGTTACACTAACTGAATCGCTGTTCTGGAACGTTGGAATCATTGCTCTAAGACGTTGGAATCATGGCTCTTGAGCGTTCTGAGATTCCCGACATGGGCGTTGGAGATTCGGAGAGAAACGGATGATGAGGGCATGAATAAAAAAAAGATGTCGTGACAGAGAAAGGTTGTTATTTCTTGGTAAAACAAGTTGAACTGTATGTGATCAAGAAGACAGCGGGAATAGAGCGTGAAAGATGCAGAGATGAAGAACATAAGCTGGACAGAGCAGAAATGGTGCAAACAACAGACTGTACAAGAACTTAAGCGCAAGAAGATGCGAGCAGGAACACACTGATGCAGGCAGAGCAGAGCATTGTAGCAAAAGAGTGATGAGACGAGTAAGCCATTGATAAATATTGTATCACTGTAATAAATTTCAGAAAGCAAAGATTTATATCTTAGGGAGGTAGGGTGGTGCTAGGGAGGACTATTGTACTCAGAGTTTCAAGTGGGTGCTTGAACACAGGGAGTTGTAGCTTCCATTTGGTTGTAGCCAGAAAAACCAGGGTGGTAGGGTGGTGCAAGGGAGAACCATTGTTCTCTGTTATACAGGTTGGTGCCTGTGTGCCTGGAAGTTGGTGTTTCCATCCAGTTGGTGTTGGAACACTCAGGGAGTTCGTGCTTTCTTCTAGTGGGTACTAGAAAAACCAGAGAGTTGGTGCTCTCGACAAGTTGCAGCTTGTTAAAACAGAGGTGGTAGCCTCACAAAGAGTTGATGCTCATAAGAATGATAATGTACAAAAAATAAAGACTACTTATCATATTAAGAAGAAGAGGTTTTCTCCCTTTATGGGTTTCCTCGCGAATATGTCTCTATATACTTCATGTGTGTGATTGATGTTGAATACTCTATTGCTTACTTCCCTGAATTATTGTGATCGTCATTGAGTGTTATGTAATGAGTTTAAATTGAGTATAATTGTTTAAGCACAGTAACAATTGATTCACCCCACCCCCTCTCAATTGTCTAACACCATGTCACTACCTTTATCATAACATGAAGGATTTAATGCATTCAAGGGCTCCTCTAATACTTCTGCACTTTCCAGATCATAACATAAGGCATCATCAAAATCTTGGAAAGGGAAATAACTTACTGTTGGCATCAGAAGTCACTCCTGGATTGCAGCAGGAGTAAGCCCGAGGCCCATCAGTTTGTGTCATTGTTTGTTGATAGAGGGTGATGAATGGAAGTAAACTCAGAACAATATCGTTCTAACTCAGAAACTAGGCCAGGCATGCACAAGCAGATGAGGTCTTGATTCAACTTCAGACAGTAAGTTGTAATAAGGGTGAGTAGGAGGAAGACTTCTGTGAGGAAATGCGAAGGGCTGTTGTAGGCATCGAGCTTCCAACAACCTGTAGAAGAAAACTTTGAACACAAGAACTTTTTATATTCAAAAGCAGAAACGCTAAAAGAACATAACAGCGTTATAATAAATCCTTTATCATAACACAGTCACAATGATTCATGTGAATCAATCAATCATGAACCCTTTCAGTATGAGATCGAAACAAGATGAAAAGAGAGTTGCCTTACATTAAACAAGGAAATTTCATATACAGATACATAGCCAAGAAAACCAGTGCTTCATTAAAACATTACAGTCGGGAGCTCTACTCTACCATCCATCCTTTACAAAAATACAAAAACTGAGTATATATACTCAGAGCAATTCACCTCCTTGGCCCCGGGAGGGTAGTTGAGCTACCTCATTTAAGGCTTTACATGCACACAATCTTCCTTCAGACTGTACACGCAGCTTCTTGTCTGACACTGCTTCAGATGACACGGCTTCTGCAGGAAAACTATCCATCGAAGTACCACGAACTAACTGCTTCTGACCCTTCCCATGCCTTCCATTTATGGATTGAGCTGAGGTCTCAACCACCTGCTCAATATTCATTAACTGCTTCTTCCATGGAGGGTGGCCAAGACTGAATACATAAAGAGTGACCACGTGTCGGCTTTCCAAAGCTTGGAGGCGAGCCTTCATTTCTTCAGGCTTCACTCTCAACGTAACCACAAGGCCATGCAACTGTCTCATGGGGGGCTTTTACATTTCGCATTTCGGGTTTCGGCGATTCCCGATGCAGTGGAGGAGCGACCCCTTGTCTTTCAAAGTCCCAGTAGCCAGAATGTCGAAACGGCTCCTGGGGGGCTTTTACATTTCGCATTTTGGGTTTCGGCGATTCCCGATGCAGTGGAAGAGTGACCCCTTGTCTTTCAAAGTCCCGGTAGCCGGAATGCCGAAACAGCTCCTGGGGGGCTTTTACATTTCGCATTTCGGGTTTCGGCGATTCCCGATGCAGTGGAGGAGTGACCCCTTGTCTTTCAAAGTCCCGGTAGTCGGAATGCCGAAACGGCTCCTAGGGGGCTTTTACATTTCGCATTTCGGGTTTCAATGATTCCCGATGCAGTGGAGGAGCGACCCCTTGTCTTTCAAAGTCCCAGTAGCCAGAATGTTGAAACGGCTCCTGGGGGATTTTACATTTCGTGTTTCGGGGTTTCGAAATGCAGTGGAGAAACGACCCCTTGTCTTTCAAAGTCCCAGTAGCCGAAATGTCGAAACGGCTCCTGGGGGCTTTTACATTTCGCGTTTCAGGTTTCGGCGATTCCCGATGCAGTGGAGGAGCGACCCCTTGTCTTTCAAAGTCTCAGTAGCCGAAATGTCGAAACGGCTCCTTGAGGGCTTTTACATTTCGCGTTTCAGGTTTCGACGATTCCCGATGCAGTGGAGGAGCGACCCCTTGTCTTTCAAAGTCCCAATAGCCGGAATGTCGAAACGGCTCCTAGGGGGCTTTTACATTTTGTGTTTCGGGTTTCGACGATTCCCGGTGCAGTGGAGGAGCAACCCCTTGTCTTTCAAAGTCCCGGTAGCCGAAATCGCGACCGACCCTGATCAAGAGCCATGTGTCTCGACTGGATCGGACGACTACGATCATTTCGTGACTTTGGCCATAAGAGATGAGCCCATGTGCTAAACCTCGTGCAACTTCGCGACTCAAGCTTACCCGATGACCGTCGATCTGCTCCATCTATGGATCCTCGCCGTTGAATACAAAATGCCCGTTCGCTTTCTTTTAAGCCCGAAATGGACTTTTTCTGTGTGCTGCGCTTGGCGCTCATGACTGCGGCCTTTGAACAAAACACATTTGATGGGTTTTAAACCCCATTTCTACGCATTTACACCAAGGTCCCGAAATCGGAGAGAAACACCCCCTTGCAAGAATTGGCGCTAACACTTACCATGTTCACTTCTTATTGTGCAGGAGCGTCAAAGGCTTAGATGACTTCATCAAATGGAAGAGCATCCAGTACATGATCCCCAAGATTCGTCTCTTTAATCATCTTTTCGCCTTCATCAGAAAATGAAGGACCTAGCTCTTCCAAGGGTTCCTTTACTTCTTCACCTTCGGAATCATAGAACAAAGTGTCATCAAAAACCTGGAAAGGAAAATGATTCACCTCATTCTCTTTGTCTTGTGCAGGAGAGAGAGGATATTGGAGAGTTTCATCAAATGGAGGAGAGGATACTAGTGCTTCATCCTCATAATTCACTTCTTTAGTCAAGTCTTTATTATATTCTATTGAATCATGGAAAAAATCGTGCTCCTCTTTAAGGTGTTGACAACCTTTTTCATAAATCTATCCTTCTATATCAGAGGGTTCTTGGTATTGAGTATGGTACACATCCATGAGATCTTCCACAATCTCAGTGGTGAATTCTTCGTCCTCTAGGGGTATTGCGAGATTTTGAAGGGCATCTTCATATGTCTGGCATTGTGGTTTCACAAACTCAATAAACCTACTGATGAGATCTACGAAAGATGATATACCCTTATCTTCGCAACAACCCTTAATCCAATCTTGCAAAAAAAACAAGGAGGAAAGTATGAATAATTTTACCAGAACATCCCCCCTTTCAAATTCTATCCCATTTATATACTTCAAGAATTCTACAATGTGAGTAGTTGAGAGGCCTTCGAATCTTGGAGAGTTGTTTAACCATTTTATATCAATATAATGCTAGTGTCCTTGAAAACTTTCAAAATCAATAGTCGGATACACTTGTTCCCAAGGCGCCATGATCCCATATCTTGAAAATATCACAAAGTTGAGAGTAAGTTGTCACCTTGGAAGATCAGTGGAGTCACCAAATATCCTCTTAAGGATTATCAAAGGGAGTGAGGGAATCACCCTCAGTGGAGTCGCCAGGTAAGCTTCATAAGATGAAGGCTTTGAGGGAAAGGCTTACCGAAAAAGTGTCGTTGAGAAATATTGACTCAGTGTTCCTTGGCAACGGCGCCAAAAATGTTATCGCACAATTTGTACTTGCCCAAAGCCCACGACAAGTGAGGGAGATTGGTGTAACAAAYAAGATGTCCTATCACTGTCACCTCAATAGGAAATCCCCACTTTTTAGGGATGGATAGAAGTCTAACCCAAGGGAGGTGTCCCCAATGACCTAAAGGGTTGGGTGAGCTAAAGATAAGGATAAAAGTACCCCCCCTCTCATTGGTCACTCAAGTTAAAGATGTCACAAGGTTTATGTCCAAGAAAGATGAAGCAATTGAAAGTGATGAAGTGTACCTGCCCAAAACAAGACAACAAAGCATATATATGGCAGTTTCAAGTACAAAAATGATAGTAAAGCTTCAAGAGACAATAAACCAAGTGAAAATATGCTAGCTGATATAAAAATGCAGAAATGAACAAGTTTACAACAGCAATTAATAAATTGTAACAGCTGCAATAAAAGCTCTTTAGAATTGTTTGAAAAGACAATGAAAAGATAGCATTTACTAAGCAGAATGATAATCAAATGTCATAATCAACTTCTGAAGTGTTTAGCTAGCATTCAAAGTCAATTATGCAGAAAATTTGTTGTAGTTAGATGGTTGCAGCAAACATTTATAATGGCAGCAAGAAAATTACTATGTTTTGATGAGAAACTAATCATATACGGAATAAAAATAGAGTTGAGAATATGATTACTCTTGTTTTGACCGATGTATGTTTGTAATCTTGTAGTGATTACAGAAACAAAATGTTATTTTGTTCATAGTTGATCAATATGGTTTTCTTTCCATATATACACACTCAAGGGCACTTTGTAAATTGTTGATACATTGTTTGAGATTTTGTGTTACTATGTTTTGATGAGAAACTAATCATATACAGAATAAAAATAGAGTTAAGAATATGATTACTCTTGTTTTGAGTGATGTATGTTTGTAATCTTGTAGCGATTACAGAAACAAAATGTTGTTTTGTTCATAGTTGATCAATATGGTTTTCTTTATATATATATATATATAGTCACTTCTCTAGATTAAACATATGCTTATGTTGGGTTTCATTGACATAGTGCTGAGTGTTGGTGCTTGGACAACATCGGGAAGAGATTCGTCCAGATATATATATGACATGATATTTATAATACAAAGTATAAATATATATATATATATATATATATATAGTTATTTATTATCCATGGGATGCATCCTTTCATGGATGGTCACCATATGTTCTATATATATGGAACACTCATCATTGTAATCATATATTCATATACAATATCATCTCTTATAAAAATCAATACTGAGAACACAACAGTGCTTAAATAAGACACTGACAGAGTCTTCAAAAAATGCTACTGCAAATTTTCATTGCATGGTTCTCTACAAGAAGACCAGGGTATACAGATGAATCTTGGACAAGAATAATGAAATAGCATAAGAGATGAAGCATGATTAGTATATTTTACCTACGAGGCTGCATTGATCACAAAAACACATATTTGGTTATGAAGATCAGAAACAAAATTCTGCAACTGAAACTACCTAATACTTTCACCAACAGCTGTACATCTCAACAACCCAAAGCACATCTCGATAACTCAAGGCACACGGATATCATAAAATATGAATATAATGACTTTGTAACAAACAGGCTATAATGACTTCTAAAAAATAATCCCTGTACAATAGGACAGGCGGTCTGAGCACATCCAAAATTCTGCCATTCCTATGTATACAATTCATAGATGCCCAGACAAAAAACTCCAACTCAGGCAACAAGACTGAAATATTACAATATTTATAGTTAAGAACATGTTATGATGATGACACAATACATATGCTGCTACAATCCAAACCAAGTGAAACTCTGCAATACATAAGCTTTTCCATCAAATCCACAGGCCCATGTACCAACAATGTTCAAAAACTGCTGAAAGTTCGTTTCAAAACAGGAGATATCGAACGCAACTTGGCAATACTTGTTGAGGAAATCTATTGCACAACAGAGAAACTGTCAGTAATAACATCACATCAACAGTCATCCAAATAATGCAATTTTTTAAGCATCAATGATCCAAGTACTGACTCACCTTTGAGCAAAGGCGGACATCAAGAGTTTCCAGTAACTTACAAGACTGAATAATACGTTCTAATTCTTGTTCTTTAATCCCACATGCCTGGACAAAGAAAGGTGCAATATGATGCAAACGAGTAACACAATTTAACCACAACTAGCCAAAACACTCTTCAACAGCGACAAGACAGAATGTAACTGAATTAAACTACACCTTTGGCAAAAAGAACATACTTGAAGTAACAGGCTTGTCAAGTGAGGGCAATCTAGCTGGAGTATCTCCAAAGAAGTGCAGTTGCTGAAGCAAAAATTCATTGATGAGCCACTGTTTTTGCTCACAAATGAAACCACTATAAGAACATTTGAAAATTAAGTAAATCTAAGTTTAGAATATCAATAGAACTCACCTTAAATTCAATGTTATTAGATTGAAACAGACCAAATTCACTTCCTGTATATTGGCAGAAAGAGACAAGTTCAAAGAAGACAGGTTCATACACTGAGCTGAAGCAGGAATTACAACCCTTTTAATGTTAGCACAGCCCACACAATTAAGATGTTGAAGTGATCGATTTGGGTTTCCTTTCACATTGATCTTATCATCCCTCAAATCAGACTTATTTTGTTTCCTATGTGGTTCTGAATCAATGTAAGAATTGCCAGCCCCAAATATCCAATCAAGGTCATGCATATTTACACATCCATTCAAACTCAGATGAGTGAGATGTGGGCACCATGCCAAAAGCTCTTCAATTGCAGACTGGCTAAGAGTGCCATAGGATAAATCCAACTCGCAGAGGTTTGGAAGTGCTCTTCCTTTATGGAGTGGAATCAATGCTGTATTCTCAAGATATTTGCAAGCCTGAAGCTTCAAAACCTGATTCTTATTCAAGGAAGCACAAGGCTATTAGGTTTTCTATCAAAAAGATCATTTATGATAGGTGGCGAATTGTCAAGAATGATACAAGAAATCTAAAGTGTTAAGTGTAAGTCTCTGAAGGTACCTTTAATTGGGGACAAGAATCAATGATAGGCTGCAAATTTGTCATGTATGTATAAGACATATCTAAAAGTGTCAAGTTGGAGAGTCTCTGTAGGGCCAACAGCCCCTCTGGCCCAATTGAAGTGCACGACATCAAAACCAATAACTTGATGGAAGGGCATGCAGCAGTTGCAGCAGCCAAGCAATCATCGTTAAGTAAGCTACAATATCAAAAAACTTTGTAAATAGGGGCTTCATCATTAACAAAAGACATATATGTGGTTAAAAAGAGCACAGACATGAACAATTTTTAAGATAACCTGCAGAAAGAGGCATCAAGTGAGTGCAACTTTGGACAATCAATATCTGCTTGAGACAGAACACCACATCCTTTCAGCTCCAATGCTGTCATTTGAGGAGCTCTAATCTCAAGTTCAGTCAGATGGGCACATATTCCTAAGTTAAGTGAGCAAAGCCCAACCTGCAATGAGTAATACTAGAGTCTTTAGCATACCAAACAAAATAAGGGGTAGTCAATTTATCTTTTAGTTATTAATAATTATTACACTGAATGATTCATAATTAATTTACACTATAAGTTAGTGGATATAAGATGCTTTACTACATAATCCATTGAAATCCTTCAAAACAGATGAGCTCGATAACACATGTGAATAATACTTCTACCAAAAAGAAAGGACAAACTAAGGTTATTTCAAAGGGTATATTATTAATCGATGGACACTATCAAACAAAGCATACAAAGCATCATATTGATAGAATGTAGGAAAAATACAGAAAACACTTACAGGGGAAAATGAGGCTCTCTCCAGGTGATCACAGCCATCTAGACGGACTTTCTGCAGGCTTGGACATGCTAGTTGAAGGTTAGTCAGTCCAAGGCAACCAGTAAGGGAGAGAGTGTGCAAAGATATGCTATTTAAGTTCACATTTGAGAGGCTCTACAAAAAGGTATAACAAATAGAAGAATCTTAATTAGCGAACTATAAATCATTGTGCGTTACAAAGATTGCATTGCATTGAAGAACTTTGTCAAAAATCTGTTGCATCAAATCCCATTTCCTTGGGCCAAACTATCTGAAAATTCCAGTCCCTTATGGAGAATAACTTAAATTAAGACATAGTTTAAACTTTAAATAACAGTAAATTACTTGGTAAGAGCTCCATGCACAAAAGACAAAAATACTAGGTTCAAAATATAGTATTAAGCCAATGATTCATATGTTGATTTTACCTGAACCTAGCACCCGACAATTAACTCGAAAAAAAATCACTTTATTTATTAACTGCACAGCTAGGTTATCAACAAAACATTAGTGAAAGAACTAAAAACAGAAACCAATCATATTGCACAAAGATTTCTAGTAAACACCCTTGGAAAAACCCTTGCGGGAAAACCAAATCTTCTTTTCTTAATCTTGGGCTCCCTTCCTAGGATAATGGCCCTTCAAAGGATTACAATGCAGCGATAGCCTAGCCCACCTGGGTGCTATCTCCCTCGCTGCCCCTTTGCACCTTTCCTCAGCCCTACCCACTCACACTTGGATGAACTCTCTTCACCCACTCAATGAGATCTCCTCACTTTCTCTCAGTGTATCTCATCCTCTCACCTAGGCTACCTTTTATTACATTGAGATTTGACCAAATCAATCACTAACCCTAGATCTCCAAAGTGATCAAAGGCTGAGATCTAATCTCACCTTCACTTTAGATCTAATGGCTATGACTTAATCAACTCTCACTTAAGTTACTAATGCCAAAACTTAGGCATATAACTTAATTAATTAAAAGATCATTCACTTTAATAATTAGCACATAAAGTGAACTTCCTAAGGTTTTCTAAGAGGTTACAAGGACGACTTCCACATGATAGACATCGAGCCTCTGTGGAAGTACATGTTCGATGCTAATACATCAACACTCCCTCTTAGCAAGGAAGGTACTTCTGCCACTTGGAGGTGGCTCTATCTTCGCTATCAAATCTACTACCTTGCCAGCTCTAGTTGCTCCCACTGACATGAAAGCTATCCCAGCCATCTCACTCAAACCTGTCTGCAAAGACTTTCCTCTGATCATGCTCCTAGAAGCCTCTTGTTCCTAAGCGTCTTGCATGGTCATCTCGTACCATGACTACTTCTTTTGGACAGACTTGTAAGATTGCTCCTTCCCACCTGAACCTGAAGGTTGACTCCGTCTGAGTTGCTCAACCTTCGGAGCTCCCTGCTCCTTATCCTCTAATGTTCTACTACTGCTTGCCATAGCTCGCATAGGCTTTCCCTTTAGCCTATACAGGTTGCTCTCTCTAACTCTAAAGACAACTGCTTTGCCTGAGCTAGATCCTCTAGGCATGATCAGCGTCTGTCCATCTCGGAATAAGACCTCTCATAGCCCTTCTTCTCAATCATTAAGACTGAGAGCACACTCCTCCTGAGTTATGGCACCCATAGCACATTTATCACTCTCAACATGCCTTCTAACTCCATCCAGAATGGCACTGTTCCAGATCCCTGCACTGCATGCTTGGTCCCCATACCAAATTCCACATATAAATCCCACATATAAATCCGAGTCAGACTCTGTGAAGCTCTTGAACACTTCTCGTGTTCCTGTCATATGACATGTGGCTCCACTATCTATCAACCGTGCATCAATTGATATGGTGCCCAAGGTAGTCTGGGAAACAAGTAAGAGCTCTAACAGCTCAAACTTCTTGGCAAACTCATCCATTTGAGCCTTTGTCGACGCAGCTACCTCTGGTTGCGTCTCATTTACCCTCTTTTTTTTGTTCGGACATTGACCTACATAGTGCCTGTTACCGCTCAGTTTGTAGTATAGGTTAAGTAGCTTGAAGGCAAGAGTCAAACTGGCGTAACAGGAGCTTCCCCACCCACTGTCACCTCGATGGGGGGCTCTTTCTATTTAGGGTGGCTAAGCCCAAGGGAGACGTCCCTAGGTAATCTGGGGTGTTGAAAGGAAAAGGATCAAGGGATTAAGGCTCAAGAGTTAAAGCAGGTTTTCCCTTCACAGATTACCGCCAAGAAAGATAGTCAAAAAGAAGTTGAACCACAGAATAGGCACTTGTTTGCGAAACAAGGCAACAATAAAACTAAAACGTGCAACAGGGGTCAGTACTTCATAAATTAATGACTATCTTTATTATATATATGAGCACATATAGCAGTAATTATTGACGAAGTCGATGATTGCAAAAAATGACTATGGTTTATAATGTTACTTCTCAATAACACCGGAAATGATATAGCATTCAATGTATTAAATCAATCCTTGAATTATCACAACACATTAAATATCATTAATATGCTCACACACAAAGGTTGTTGCGTCACTATACTAGAGGTGACGTCAACCTAGTCCTAGGGTTAGTTTGATAGGCAAAGAGGTGGACGTTTTGCAAAATAGGCCAATGAAATTTATCTACACATCAAAGTCTATCATTTGATGACTCAACCGCAACTTTTTATACTAGCCAAGAGCTTAAACCAGGCATGACGGCATCATCAAATTAGGGTTAGTGAGACATTAGGGTTAGTAGGGTTTCAGATTTAAAAGGTTTGAGAGTGTTATTTTAGCACAAAAAGCTCAACGTTGGATAATTAGACTAGTGCCTTAGGGTATAATGGAGTCAAAGAGCAAGTGCTAGGTCTCGGGAGAATCTAAATTCAAGGACGAGAGAGTTAGGCTTTCTAGTGCTGCAATGGCAGGGCCACAAAGTCAAAACCCTAAGGGGAGGAGGCTCATTCCGGTGTTGCTTAAGCAAGGCCTCATGCTCCTCCCTCTTTCCTTAAAAATCCTTGGCAAGAACGGCTAGCTTCAAAACATAAATCTAGGGATGAAAAGTGTTGCAAAGACAAGGCCTTTCAAACCCTAAAAGTCAAAACCCTAGGTGTAAACTCAATTAGGCCTAGGACGTCTTCTTTCTTCAACTTATGTTCAAAAGCTAAC
>ML777774.1:451383-473607 GCA_009831015.1 Picea engelmannii
AGTCATCAGAAATGAAAGGAACCTAATGCATATATAAGAAGGTTATAACAATCAAACATGACACATACCATGATACCTTGGACCAATTACCTCATGGAGCAAGAGTCCTCTCTGATGCAAGTCCAAGCCGGTGGTGATGGAAGTTGTTGCTGCTAACAGGACAAATCTGGCGAAGAAGAAGGATGGGCCCTCCAGGGCCATGCTCAGGTCAATCCTGCTCTCGGTACTTCATGTCTAGGACCTGTGGGCCTCGAGACATGATCTCCTAGTTATCCCTAGATATCGGGGATAACAGTGCCCAAACTTATGACATGCAAAGCACTTGACTTTGCTCATGTCCTTCTTCTTCTTGTCGTCTTCGCTGGAAATCTTCTTGCCCTTCTTTACCTTGCTAGCAAGACCTACAATCTCATCATCAACCATGTGCTTGCCTCCATTCAAATCTTCATCCCAAAGTTCCTCCTGAATGAAGTCATCCCATAACCTTGACCAATCAGGGAGCTTCTCACGTGCCACGACTCCTTTGATGAACTGTGTCTACGCCTTCGTGAAGCCTTCGAGTGTAGTCCTCACCAACTCTAAGTCATCCACTGCTTCCCCGATCGTTGCCAGTTCATCTTGAAACTGTCGAATCCAAGTGAGATAAGTCGTCATTGTATTTGATCCTGTCATCTTTGTGTCTCTGAGCTTCTCCCTCAGCACCATCTTGCAATTCTCAGTCTTGCTCTGAAACAAGCTCTTCAAAGCCTCCCACATGTCCCTGGCTAAGTTATTTCCCACTAAATGAGGGATAAAGTGATCCTTCACTCCATCTAGGGATTATACGCCTGGATTTCACGTCCTTTAGCTTATGGGAGGCCAGGTCTTTTGGATCCACTGGTGGGGCCACGATGGAGTTGGCAAACTCCCAAATGTCATTATCCATCAGCACCAACATAATCCTCTCCTTCCAAGGACTATAGTTGGACAACCCATCCAACCTATCTTCAAATCGTAATCCTGAAGCTGCCATCTCAACAACCTGCTGAAAACTCAAAATTTGGCTTCCTGGACCTGTTACTCGCTCCCGGACCCGTGCCCGACGCTGCCTAGGGTTGCCCATAGACTCTTGTTGTTTCCCGGGTCCTTTTCTGGGTTGCCCAGAGCTTTTATAGGCGTTGCACGGTTATTTCAGTCTGCTGCCCAGGATGCCTGCCCACTGCCCAGAAGCTGTCATGACCTTCATAGGCTAACCTAGGTTGTCCGACCCCTGTGATTTGTTGTTTGGCGGTTGTTCTACTCTCCTGTTGGTTGTTGGTGGTTATCGGCGACTATCTCTTGGCTATTGGCGGCTCCTGTCTGGCGGCTGCATCCCCCCATGGCTCCCCGTCTCCTATCCTCAGCCCGTCAGCGGTCACTTCTAGCAGATCTCTACCCCTACGTACAGCCTTCACACTTCAGCAGACTCTCACTTTCCCATTGCCTCTTACCTCACGACTCGGCCTCCACGATTTCACTTGGCGGCTCATTTGTCCACGCGCGACTAGAGCACTCTAGTCAGCTACTATTGTCGTTGTCTGAGCTTCTACACCCATAGCTCCTTTACACAGGCCAACGAATCCACCACCCCCTGATGGCTGAACCTCCTAGCCTTCTGCAACTACCAGCGACCTGTGCGATCTCGTTTCGTCGGCTCCCTCACCTACTCGGCTCCACACAGACCTATATGCCATATCCTCAGTCGCTTCATGTATCTTCCACGTGCTTTTCAGCAGTCGATTTCCTTGCTTTCACCACTCACTGGCTCGCGTGGCTCCCTCGAACCAACTTCTTGGTGGTTACTCTTTACACCAGCACGAGCTCTTTAGCTCGTGGTCACTTTTGTCACCCTCGCTTGTCACGCAAATCTCTATGACATGTTCTCTCTAGCCAATCCACACGCAATCATACGTTGTACGACGACAGTTATACGATGCTTCTAATTTTATTTTTATTTTTAATTTTCTCTTACCCAGTCTGCAGCCTCTACCTGCAAAATTTAAATTTTTCCCGCAGACATAAAAAAAAATTCCCACTGCAGTACCTCGTCCTGTGCAATCCTAGTTTCATCAAAGACCAGGGTCTGATACCATGTTGATTTTACTTGAACCTAGCACCCAACAATTAACTCGAAATAAAATCGTTTTATTTATTAACTGCACAACTAGGTTATCAACGAAACATTAGCGGAAGCATTAAAAACATAAACCAATCACATCGCACAAAAATTCCGGGTAAACACTCCTGGAAAAAACCTTGCGGGAAAACCAGATCCTTTATTAATCTTGGGTTCCCTTCTTGGGATAATGACCCTTCATAGGATTACAATGTAGCAATAGCCTAGCCCACATAGTTTCTATCTCCCTCGCTGCCCCTTTGCACCTTTCCTCTGTTGATATTATGGTAGTTGCGGGAGGTATTAACCTCCACGTGTAACTTTTGACAAGCCTAGAATATTTTGGGAAGCAAGAGAAACCCTAAAACATTGGATAGTAACTCTAGGAGACAAGTCGGCTCAAGAGAATATTTAATATTGAGTTATTAGCCTCCAGAAAGAGAAGTTGGCCCAGTCAAGTGAGATAGAGTAGTATAAATAGAGGGCGCTAGATTTCATTTGTCATACTCACTCTCACAACTGCATAAGACCAGTGGTGCGCAAATATGGAGAGGAACTGCAGCTGCTGCAACTGGCATTTCGGTTTTGTCTTGGACTTTCTCTTGGTTATGGTTTGGACCTTCTACTTGGCCTTTGGTTATTCTTGCTTGATGCGCTAGCCTTGGAGAAAGGTGCACTACCTTGGTTGGTTATTGATTTACTTCCGGAATTATTCTGTCTGTCAAGGTTAAGGTGCTCAGGGGTGGCCTTTGTGCCTATGGTTGGGTGACAATATTGTTATATTGTCTATGGTGAAACGAGCACACCTATTTTTCTAATAGGTTATGGGCCCACACTATCTTCAGACAGTATAACCATTGGAAGATAGATTGGGAGGATCTGCTCAGTTACAGTTGCAGTTGCAGTCGAAGTTTTGTTGCAGCAACTAAACCCTAACTCTCTTGTTAAGGCACCTTAAGTGAAGAGCTTGACCTAATTCCTGGATAGCCTAGTGCGCCCTAGCTTAGCGCACCTCCTGGTACTCTCAGCAAGCCAAGGCATCAAGTTTGAGTTTTTGGTCAAAGTCAAAGGTTGACCAAGTCAAAGCAATCATGACTTACTCTATGAAGTCAGAAAACAAGTTAGAAGGGGCTTCTAACTTCAGAGCATGGAAGACAAGGATTGTCCTCATCCTTGCCAAGAATAAAGTGTTGGATATCGTGAAAGGCAAGATCATGGAACCACAGTTTGAAGCAGGAAAAGAGAAGGAACCTCAGAACGTTGCAGTTATGGAGAAGTTCAAGGACAATGACATCAACGCCACGAGTATCATAGTGGACTCTGTAAAAGACCACTTAATACCCTACATCTCTCATCTTGACTCATCTAAGAAAATGTATGATGCCCTAACTAACCTCTTCTTAGTCAGAAACATTGGACAAGTAATGAGTCTGAAGAATGAGCTTCGTGACATGAAAATCAATGATGATGACAGCATAACATCATACTTTGTAAAAATCTCTCAGTTAAGAGATCAACTACAAGCTATTGAAGAAATCATTTCAGAAAAGGAACTAGTAAATATAGTACTCAATGGCCTTCCCAAGACATGGGATGCATTTGCCGCAAGCATGAACACAAGAAAGGAGTATCCCACATTTGAAGAACTTTGAACTTGTTGTGCACAAGAAGAATCAAGGATTAGTGCAAAAGAGAAATCCCAAAAGAAATATGATAATCAAGCCTTCACGGCAAAATTCAAGAATTGCAAGAATAAGAGGAAGTTTGGCTTGAGGAAGAAACCAAATCAAGAAAAGGATATGTCAAAAATACAATGCTTCAACTGTCGAAAATATGGTCACTACAGGAACCATTGTCCTGAGTTAAAGAAAAGGAAGGAAACGGACGAAGCAACAGTTGCCGAAGAAAGGGAACCCTCAAAGAAAGTCAAGCAGGATAAAACAGACTTCTTCTTCTAGTCAAGGTAACACTATTCTTCATAGTTCTTGTACATACCATGTTTACATAGTTCCTGTACATATCATGCATATCTATTTCTTAGAAGAAAAGATGGTCATTGAAACAATACCTATGGAAGAATAACAAGATAAGGATTGTTATTACGATGACTACAATGCACATGAAAAAGATGAAGTATGTTGACAATCTTTGGTGACAATTCCTATGGAAGCCATTATATAAGTAACAACTGTTAGATGGGCCACAATCAAAATCAAACTTGAAGAGACCAGAAAGAAGTCAGCAATCAAGAGGAAACTAGAATAAAACTTGTGACACTTTGCAGACAGAAGCGTGAACTCTCTTAGATGGAGAGAGTTGATTGTAGAATTCCAAAAGAAGAGCATGCATTCAGGCATGAAGTCGAGATTAGGAGGGAGCTAATCCTAAATGATATGATCTATTGAAGAATCCGTGAAGATTATAAAGTATATGTCCATGTTCCCCACTGAAAGTAGCAGTCATGATAAGCAGCATGTGTTTAGTTTGACTCTAGAAGAAGTTTTCTTCGAAAAGAAGCCTTAAGTATCCTTGGTTGTCCATCTACATCCATGTTCCTCTGATGAAAGAAAGAAGTTGAATCTTCAGAAAGGAAGGGCATGGAATCTATAGACCCAAAAGCTAAAGAAGAACATGAATATTCCAAGAAAGAAAGAAAATCCAGAACAACCAGTTACTATTCCAAGAATCATAAGACTACCAGCTTGGTTTGAACCCACTAGAAACAATCAAGCAGAAGAAATGGAAGTTGTGGTGAAGAACAATGTATGTAAGAAAATGTGAAAAAGACTTATGAATGGAAACATTGCGAGATTCAGAACTAGAGGTTCTTCCAGAAGACTATGATGACAGCTTGTTCCAATAAACTAGATATGCCTCTTGCAGTATCCATGGATTGAAATTTACATGTAAAAGATTGTTCTTCCCAATAAAGCAAATTGAGAAAGAAGCTTATACTAGAAAGAGACCCATGTATGCAAATGGAAGAAGACCTTGTATGGGTTCAAGCAACTTTATGCAGAGCATCTCATATACAGTAGAAGCGTGCCGAAAACTTCCTATGACAGAGAAAGTGTATCAGAATGGTTACTTAGAAGTCCGAGATGATGGATTGTAAATCCATGGCAAACTCCCATGATAACAGAACTGAAGAAGTTGAAGAGACTCTAATCCAGTAGACCCGTCTCTATATTGACAATTGATTGGCTCGTTAATGTATTTGGAGAATACTCAGCCGGATATTTTCTTTGAGGGACGTTTAAACTATGACATACAGCTGCATGAATTTATCGATTCAGATTGGGCAGGGAGTGCAGATTTCAAAAGAAGTGCTACTTGGATATGTTTCAATTTGCGCTTTGCCACGATGTCATGGGCTAGCAGGAAACGGAAGTTTGTTGCACTCAGCACTACAGAAGCAGAATATATTGCAGCTTGCGATGCTTGTACAGAAGCAATGTGGCTCCATAAGTTGGTTTTTGGACCGTCTGATCAGGTGTTGAATTCGACCATGATATATTGTAATGATCAGAGCTATGTCGAAGTACATTGAAATCAAGCATTATATTCTTCGTGATAAAGTCCAGAAGAGAGAAGTCAAGATGAAAAGTCTGCGTACTTAAGAGACAAGTTGGGGCTCATGGAGACGACTTTATTATTAGAAAAGGAAGTGATTACTCCCAGGTTGGGAGGGACTACTGATATGTTATTGATTTATGGACAGTCATTTTCCAATTCGGAAAATGGTCCAGGATGGGCATTTCCTTTCCATTTCGGAAAGTGGTTCGAGATTTCTGACGAACAGGCATTTTCCAGTTCGGAATATGGTCCAGATTGGACAGTCATTTTCGTAATGAAAATGGTCCGATAGATTGTTGATGTACCATAGATAGCGATTCCCCTTGTAGCTAGTGTGGGAGAATGGTCTAGGACAGTCATTCTTCTTCGCAGTCACTCTGAGTAGTGGTCAAGTAGAATGGTCTGCCTCGTCAAGCAGTCATTCTTTTGAAGTTCACAGTTGTGAGCAGTTTCGAAGAATGGTTCGTTTTGGAGGTTGGTGCAGGACAGTCATTTCCATAGGAAATGGTCTGAACGATCATTCCCTAGGGCAAACTCATTCTCTCCAGGTTGCACTGTGATTAGTGCTGGAGGAATGTCCCAATTAGGTGAATGGTCCAGGTTCAGCAATCAGGGACAAGCATTCCCTAGGGCAGACTCATTCTCTCCAAGTTGCACTGTGATTAGTGCCGCAGGAATGGCCCAATTAGGTGAATGGTCCAAGCTCATAAATCAGGGACAGTTATTCTTCTATGCTTGGGAAGAACAGTTCACATAGCCCATGGCTGATGTTTTACTTTATGAGGGCAGATGCTCTTCCAGATCTCACAAATGTGAGTGGAAGAACGGCCCAGATGACTCAATTTGTATCATGATATTGTTATGTAGGTTGAAATCAGATTATATGATTGTTGTGGAGGCTGTATGTCTCTAAACAGTAGTTGTATGCCACTGTGGTGGATGTGTTCCACTGGTTGTGACTATGTGTCACTGGTTAGTAGTCGTGTGCTACTAGGTGTGGTTGTGTACCACTGGATAGTAGTTGTGTACTACTATGGATAGACACAGTTGTGTTCTATTGAATGGCATTGTTCTGATTGCCATGGAGACTATCACTAGTGTTGGAGATGATTACCAACTAGATGGATAGTCAGTATGATGATGGACAAACATTCTCCCTATGGAAAATGGTCCAGGACATTTATTCTTCTAGGACGTATGTTCGGATTAAAAGAATGGTTCTCGTATCACTCTGTGGAATGAGTGACTTATTCAGCATCATGCCTAATTACCCAGATGGAGTATGGCTTCGAGAGATGACTCAATTGATGCTATCAAATGATACTGATAAGTGATGATGGTGCTCATGATTTGATCATGAGATAGCCTGTGTGGCTATGATGATGCTACCAGTTGAATGGTTTGTTTGTGCTCAAGACCGTTTCCTTTAATACCTCCCTAGCTAGGAGGGAGTGTTGATATTATGGTAGCTGCAGGAGGTATTAACCTCCACATGTAACTCTTGACAAGACTAGAATATTCCGGGAAGCAAGAGAAACCCCAAAACGTTGGATAATAACTCTAGGAGACAAGTTGGCCGAAGAGAATATTTAATATTGAGTTATTAGCCTCCAGAAAGAGAAGTTGACCCAGTCAAGTGAGATAGAGTAGTACAAATATTGGGCGCTAGAGCTCATTTGTCATACTCACTCTCACTACTGCATAAGACCAGTGGTGTGCAAGTTTGGAGAGGAACTGCAGTTGCTGCAACTGGCATTTCGGTTTTGTCTTGGACTTTCTCTTGGTTATGGTTTGGACTTTCTGCTTGGCCTTTGGTTATTCTTGCTTGGTGTGCTAGCCTTGGAGAAAGGTGCGCTACCTTGGTTGGCTATTGATTTGCTTCCGGAATTATCCTGTCTGTCAAGGTTAAGGTGCTCGGGGGTGGCCTTTGTGCCTATGGTTAGGTGACAATATTGCTATATTGTCTATGGTGAAACAAGCACACCTATTTTTCTAACATCGTCAGCCCTGCCCACTCACACTTGGATGAACTCTCTTCACCCACTCAATGAGATCTCCTCACTTTCTCTCAGTGTATTTCATCCTCTCACCTAGGCTGCCTTTTATTACATTGAGATTTAACCAAATCAATCACTAACCCTAGATCTCCAAAGTGATCAAAGGCTGAGATCTAATCTCACCTTCACTTTAGATCTAACGACTATGACTTAATCAACTCTCACTTAAGTTACTAATGCCAAAACTTAGGCATCTAACTTAATTAATTAAAAGATCTTTCACTTTAATAATTAACACACAAAGTGAACTTCCTAAGGTTTTTTGAGAGGTTACAAGGATGACTTCCACATGCTAGACACTGAGCCTCTGTGGAAGTACATGTCTGATGCTAATACATCAACATCATTGTTGACTCTCAAGAAATAATCTAAATTCATTCATTCATTTTCAAAATTAGGAAAGCCACAGCTATTCATCAATTTCAGAAGAGAAACCTAGAATTCTGTAAATCTAGATTTTAAATGAGTGCTTTACATTTCCTATCTGAACCTTCACATATGCTAATTGCATAAATCCAAGGAGGAAACAAATAACGAACTAGGGCACAGATTAAAGGTGGCATCTATGAGAAGGCATGCCTCAAAAACCAAGCATACCTCACAACTATCAAGAATAAGGGTATTGAGCATCGGGCAGCCTCCACCCATCCTAAAAACCTCACAAATTGAATCAGTCAATGATTCACACTCTGTCAAATCAACTTCAGACAAACAAAGGCATTGTAACATTATAGTTGTCAAACTCTGCTGCTTCTGGAGAACCAATTTCTGTGTATACCAATAAAATCACAATTTTGTTAATTGCAAATCAAGAAACAAAATAAAACATAAAATAGATTGCAATAAGTTCAGAAGCCCATCTCTCCAGCAAACCTCAAGTGCAGTTGATGTGATATCAACTCGATTAAGAATTGGACAACTTGTGACATTTATAGATACCAGAGCTGGACTAGATAAGTTCAATTCAACAATCCTGCAAGCAAAAGTTCATAGGAGATCAATGGAATAAATACCAAAAATATTTCAAAACATGTATTTATTAGACATAAAATGTACTTACTTGCGGCAATTGACAAGACTTATGTGCTGAAGCCTTGGAAGATCCAGTGTGACAGAAGTTAGCAACCAGCAGAAATCAAGTTGAAGTGCCTGCATAAAAACCAATAAAGTAATAAAAAATATATGCAAATTAGAGTTATAAGTTGTCCAACATTGGTTACAAAAAATAAAAACCCACCTCAAGGAAAAAACACTCAGATAAAGAAGCCATTGATGTGGCATCGATTCCCTCACAATTATGGAGCCTCAGATCCACAAGCCTGGGCATTCTCACAGCCTTAAGAGTAAATGAGACACTGATTTAGTAAACAGCATATAATCAAGTGCCTACACATCCTATGTAAATTTGTTTATTGAAGAGAGTCATAAGACAACCTCCAGTGAAATATTTGAGCAGTAGGATGCATCAAGAAAACGGAGATCTGTACAAGCAACTGCAATTTCTCTAAGCGTATCATCGCTAACATAAGAGCAATTGGAAATATCCAAGGACTGTAATAATGGGCATGATATAGCTGCAATACGAACTCCTGGATCTGAAAGTTTGTGGCATGAACCTACATCAAGCTCTCGAAGAAGAGGGCATGTCAATATGGCAGATGAAATGTCTGAGCGCTTAAGCGACAACGTTTCCAGCAAAGGACACCTGCACATCATTCATATTATTCTTCATTTTACATTATTTTTGTAGCTCCTGGATAAATGCGCATAATCTGATGTCAAATATACCTGACAAAGATTCGAAGTAAACGACATCGAATAACCTCGAGATGACGCAGTGACTCGTGACGGATGCGTATGTCTTGAGTACCACCTCTGCCTGAAACAGCTTCAGTGATTATCAACCGGTTCAACACAGGACACCTGGCCACTAAGTTGAAAAATGCATCACTTAAAGTCCCGTGATCTATAGTTAACAGCTTGAGATTCCTGCACAAGAAGGAATAAAGTGAGGAGAAATAGGCACCAGGACATCTTCAATCATACTGAATATATGAAGAGTGTGAGGAAAACAACTTAAAATGAGCAACCTTACCTAAGAGTACACAATGATTCACGGACAGGACGCAATGTTTCACGGACAGGATTATCCAAAAGAAAACCTGGAAGATGCAGTTCTACGGCTCTTGGATACCTGCGACACATTTGAGCAACTGTCCAGCTACAAAAAGTAAATAATCATTGAAATCTAGAAACATCAAACCAAAAATACAAGGTTTACATGCATTTAGTAACATTGATCTGTTTCCACTAGCAAGTGACTTAGAGATCATTGATGTAATTAGCAAGTACCTTGCTCTGCAGTAATTCGACAATTCTCAAAATTCAAACATCTCCAGAAGTCTTCATGAACACTAGCAGCATGCCAATGTCTGCACGCTAGACCAGCTTTACATAGTGTTTTATGGTCCAGAAAAGAGAAGACCTGTGAAAATATTTCTGAATTTAGTTATATAGCAAGTAAGAATTAGCATACCAAAAAGAACGATCACAGAACAAATTCCCTAAAAAGAACATTTGGTGATAATTTAAAATCAGTTATATAATATAGGAAAAAGCAGCCCCTGAATGGTTATTTTGAGTGACAAAACACCTAATGCACTCAGGTAGTTATGTCACCGCAAAGGTAAATTCTAAACAAGTTTAGAAAGGTTAAAAGGAGTAAAAGGTAAGAGAACTAAACTTTCATATACATACATACCATGTGAATTAAATCATCAGTAAGGTCCAATCTTACTTCGTGACAATCAACGCTATCCTGGCCACTGTGACCTCCTTCATTGTCTTCTCCTGTATTCAGTGACTCCATATGTGCTGAGGTCTCAATCACCCCAGGGGGCAGGTTCTGAGATAAGCCTCGTTCCAAGTTTGGAGATGAGTCCTGTTCCAAGTTTGGAGATGAGTCCTGTTCCAAGTTCTGAGATGAGTACTGTTCCATGGCACTTGAAGAACCCGAGGTCACACAGTTCATTGTCCTGAGCATGATAACCTGGTGTCAAAATACCTAGCAGCAAATACTAGATGCATTCAAGGACAAAGACAATCTACATTTTAACCATAATGTTCCGATAATAGCCAAGTCTAAGCTAACATAATGCTTCATATTAATATGCATATCTCAGTGTCCTGATCATACTTATATGAATCAGCATTACCAAAACAACTTATCCTTCAAGGTTATAAAAACAAGAACTGAGAGGAAATGTGAGTCATAGAATAATTCACTTCAATGCAGTAATGTAACAATAAACTCCATCCAACAGCAAAGCAACTGACACCTAATAGTTAGCGGCAAAGTGACTGTCATATGATAGTTAGTAGGTGGCAATTTTCCAAAATACATGTAAAAATTTGATTCACAGAGAGTCATTACGTTGTAAGCCACCAAACATGGATTATGTAACAGCTAAACAGTTCACACTGTAATTCCCATCAAATCATCACAAATAGGTGACAACACACGAGTATTATATAGCAAAAGGGAACAAAAGATACAAACCAATTAAGCAGTTATAATTTAATGGCTTGCAGGTGGCAATTTCACTAACAAAGCTGCAATTTATTAAACTCTTGAGAGTCTCACATGCTCAAACCACCTACGCCTCTTTACCCCTAATGCCAACATGGGGTACAATATTGTTAAAAAATGGTATTGGACATTATTATTAAAGTGTAATTAACATTAAATACAGGAGGAATAATTAACACATCATAGAAAGAAAGAAAACCCAATACACAAGCACATCACATCATAAGATCGACACCACTGTTTGGTGGGTACTTCATACCCAAATAATCAATATAGCTCATATACACTTGACATGTTACATTATGATTACAAATGAGAGAAAGTCTTGAACATATAGGAGTACGGTTTAGAACTTTAGATTAGCTGCCCCTATACCCATAAAACATGGGACTTCCCACCAGGTTACTTGGCGAATTCATGGGTTACTGATTGCAAACTAGCATTCATGATTCAATCCCACGATTTGAAACATATGCAGAGCATATCAAATACAGAAGCCAACTTCCCATCGTCCACTCTTCATCTAGATACATCTATAATCCTTTGGTCTCGATTCTCTACCTTTGGGTTAGATATAATGCCTAGTCCTAGGCTAGGACATGTTACCCCCCCCATGCCTAGGGGTAACTAGAGGAAATCATGTCTCATGGCCCACAATAAAAACCATGATCCCATTGATGATGATGATCAGCATGTCCACCAATGGCAGCCCAGCAGCCCCCTCTGATCCGGATTATTTTGAGAACGAAATGAAGACAGAGATATTGTGAGATACACAGAAATATTGCAATAAACACAAAGATACAATAATGCACAATTTTTATTAATGAGAGAATGTACAGAAACTATAAAATTACAAAGTGAATGACTCGCTAGAATGGTGGCAGCTTATCTCTAAGAAGATATGTGATGGCTACGCTCATTCGCAAGAAGATGGTGATGTTTACAATGAGGCTACAGAGGCCTTTTTATCATAAAGAAAATACAAAACCCTAACCCCGGAAGATGAAACGCCAAAAGGTTTATGGGCCCCGATGGGGGTAGTTGGTACGTCAACTTCCCAAGGACGTAACTTTTGCATACAATCTCTGTTTGGGGCGCCACGATAGCTCGTTTTAAAGGTCTATCTAAGGACTACACATTTTGTCGTCACACTTTGGCTAAAGCCTGCAGTGTGACTATGGCAGGCCCAGAAAATGTTGTTTAGGGCCTCAAAACGGCCCTGAAAGTTTAGGACCCGAAAAGTTGTAGAAAAACTGCCAAGGTGGAAACCCTTGGTTTGAGCCAATGGAATAGGTGGGTGGCCACCAATTTTCGCCTGGATCAATCCTCCCCCCTTAGGAAGCAATGGTCTCCATTGCGTTAGGTCCCCAAGGAAGCTTTTGCTGAATCTTAACCTTGGTGAGTTGCTTGCCTTGCTGAAGAAGCTGCCCTGCTTAGCTTGTTGAAGTCTGTTATGAACCAATTTGGCTGCATGATCTACCTGAGTGTGGGAGGACTCTGTCGGTGAAGATGCAACATGAAGAACATGAAGGGGTTTATCATAACTTGATTTGACTAGGTAGTGTGGAGGCACCCCCGTAGGTGCAATAGGAATATCTTGGTGTTATTCTACAATCTTGTTGATCTGCTTCTACTGGATAGAAGGGTCTTGGGCCGAGGCTGCAGTGGTTGCAAAGTCCTTCTCCTCTGACCAGGTTGTGAAGAAGCTAAATTTTGCAGTATGAGAGATTACTTTGTTGCATTGTTTTGTCGGTACATTAGTCGAAACTACCTCTGGTATCCTGTAGGGCTGACCCCCCAGAGTAACAATGACGCTACGGGGCTGAGACTCATAAACAGCATGACGCCTCCACATATATGGCCGGCCTAATAGAACATCACAGACTTCCAGTGGGGAAACATCACACAGTACCTCATCCTTGAAGGGCTTGATGTCGTATGACAGGCGGCACTATGTGTTGACACGAAGACCTCGTCCTTAGCAG
This sequence comes from Picea engelmannii, assembly GCA_009831015.1. NCBI lineage: Eukaryota > Viridiplantae > Streptophyta > Pinopsida > Pinales > Pinaceae > Picea > Picea engelmannii. Next base: position 464,728 of record ML777774.1, read on the forward strand.
AGCCATCCGATGTTGTATGGTTGCGGGTGTGGTGTTGACGGAAAATCCAACTACTTGACAACCTCTGCTGAGATGAGATTCTTCTAGCTTCCGCTATCAACAATAAAATGCTATGGGGTCCCCTTCACCCACATCTGTGAATGGAAAAGGCGCTACCCCTCCTCAGGATACTCTAGTTCTTCTGGTTGGATTGTTGCAATCACGACAGTAGTAGTGGGGTCTGCATTGTTACCCCCTATCCTAGGGATAACTAAGGAGATTATGTCTCGAGGCCCACAGGTCCTAGACATGGAGTACCGAGAGCCATATTGATTTGAGCCTGGCCCTGGAGGGCCCATCCTCCTTCTTCAGCGCCTCCATTCTGTCAGCAGCAGCAGCATCCATCCCATCGGCCTGGTTCTGAAGTAGCAATGGGTCTTGCTCCATGAGGTAATGAGTCTGGGTATCATGGTATGTGTCACTCTGATTCTCAAAACATTTGAATATGTGCATTTAATTCTCTTTTGCTTCATGACGTGTGCTTGGACTTTATGCCCTTTTACTTGTCCATACCTGGGGGGGATGATAGAATGCCCTAGCAAGTTGGTTCCCTTAGGAGTGAGTTGCCACTGGGTGGGTTCATGAAAGGTCATCGTCCATTCCCACCATACTTATCACTTTTCATCATCTTCCCTCTCATATATCCCCTGCATTGGTTCGGGCATTGGGTTTTCCAAGCTAGTAAAGGGTTGTACCTTGCCTTGTGGGAAGAAGGGGCTAAAGGCCCAGAGGGTAAAAGTAGCTGGCAAAAGATCAAACCTTTAGATGCTTCGCCCAGGGATCCCCGAGAAAGCAATAAAAGGCTTCTCAGTAAGAAAAAGGAGGGACCCATAAAATAAACAAACGCGAGACCTAGTTGGCGGATAGGGGGTCTCATCATGAGCCAGCCTATTAGGACCATAGGCATGTAGCGGTATGACACTACTATTCATCTGGTCATCGCACCAGGGTAGTGGCTCTTGGTGGCATAGCCAAGAGAAAGGGGGTCTCATCACAAGCCAACCTTCTCATCTCCTTGAAATGCTTGTGGGTAACACTGTCACCATTGGTCACCATGCTGGGGCAGTGTCCCCCAGCTATTCTCTTGAAAGAAAAAGCAATAAGATAAAAAGGTAAAAAGGCATTGAATGGGCTAGGAAACATTTGCATCCATGACAAGGTGCAACTCACCCTCTTCAGAGGCACCCACAGGTAAGCCCTACATTTCCCTGCCATCACTGCACCCCTTGCCTAAACATCCCCATACCATCTCATGCACTTACATGACCTAGATTGGTCTTCATCTGGAAACATCCCACACCTATGGAGAATTGTCCCAATAGGATGTCCTAGAACCCTCTCCAAACCTAGCTTGTAGAATAGCATAACGTCTTTGAGCACTTGTCTGGGAAAGGAGGGTTTTATGCACATGTTTGGGTAACTGGATTATTAGATGTGATTGACATTGTTATGATCCCTGTGACTTATGAGCCCATGGAGGGCATACTTTTTGTTGTTGCAAGACCACGCCCAACAGAAAGGTACATATGGGGAGATGATTAGCTCGGACCTCCATAGGGCTAAAAGCCCACCAGATGGATGCTTAGACCCAGCCAAGGGCAGACATATACCAGAGGCTTGCACCAGAGAGAGAGAAGGACGTTCCACCAGAGACATCTTGGCAGGCCTGGACCCAGGGGGGTCTTGCCCTCCCACCATGATGTTGGCCCTTGAAGGCCCTTGACCTCATCATTCAGAGCCTTGACGTCACCCAGTTGAGGTATCCAACATGAGGACGGCTTTGCTTGGCACGTGTGGCAGTTCCTGAGGGATTTTGAGCCCCAACGTTTCACTTGGAGGGCTAACGTTCCAGCAAGGAGGCTAACGTCACCCTAGGAGGGGCATGACGACACCCTAAAAAGATAAAATTAGGGTTTCATTTGACAATTTTGTGTAAAATTGGATTTTTCATGTATATTGGCCATGTCGGCCTTTTTTGCCTAATTTTGTAATTAAAGGTCATTTGGATTGTGTAAATAAGGGATCAATCCCTCGTATTTTTTCATCATTCTTTCACTCACACAAGTGAGGTCTAAAATTCAGCTTCCTTAGGGTTTATTGGCTGAAATTAAGTGGTGCGCAACTCTTGGAGGAGGCTTATTTTGGTGTTTTTTGGCATTTTCTTGGTGGAAATTCTTCAACTAGGCTATTTGCTAGATTATTCTTGGTGAATGTAAATGAATTTCTGCAATTCTTCTTTTCTTTGAATGGTTATAGTATCTTTACTTAGCATTTTACTAAGATTATGAAATTGCTAGCTTAAAACCCTAGGAGATTAAGCACATGTTATTGTCCTTGTCTCAATAGCTTTTCACCTACTAGATTTTGCTAGAAAACCTATCATTTGAAGCATGTGCTAGAGCCCTACCATTGTAGCACTCTAGCATCATTTGCTTCATCAAGACTTTATTTACTTCAAGCTTGAGCTAAAGAAGAAGGAAAATCGTTAGGGCCTAGGGTTACCTACTTTCTAGGGTTTGTTGGTTGAGGCCTTGGGTTACCAACACCTCAACCACCATCCCTCTTGTCCTTAGTTCACACATTATCATTTATTTCCTTCAAGATTGTTGCTACAAAAAGTGACTCCATTAGCCCTAAAGACACTGATCTAGACCTTATACTTGATTGATTGATGAGAAAAACCCTTAAATCTTATACCTCAAGCTATTTGCTAACATTTCCTAACCCTAGATTAGACTAATCTACTAACATTCTTGTTGTTGTTACAAAAGTAAGCTACAGCCAATTATTACAGCAGTAAAAGCTCTTAAAAGCAATTACTAAAGTTGATTTTTACATTGCCTCATTAGCTTCTGACAAGTGCTAGCATATTGCTATTGTTAGATCATCATTTTTGGTCATTTTGAAACTTATTTAAGGCATTGATTGTGAATCCATCATCATATATACATTGTTGTTATAGATTTATGTTTGCTTCATCTTATATCAACTTATTGCTTTCATTGACAAGTCCAAGGTTTTATGAAGCACTAACATCAATTGTACTTGCAAAAATAGTGTTTTCTTGTTGTCTTGTTCTGGGCAGGTACATTTAAGCATATCATTGCTTCATTTTGTTAAAGTTTGGGACTTTCTGATCAGTGTGACTTGTGAGAGGGGATAACTTTTCTTGATACCTCAACCTTTGCCTTCTCAAACCCCCAGGTCACCGGGGATGTCTCCCCTGGGCTTCACCCCTAAATAGAAAGAGGTGTCTTATTAAGGTGACAGTGATAGGACAACCTCCTGTTACGCCAATTTGCTCTCCATTAGCCTTTCCCTTTTGGACAAGTACAAATTGTGCGATAACATGCATCAATTATCTGTCTCCTTTTATTATTGTCTGAATCGGAGTCCAAGTCGGGGCTCAGCTCTATTTCGAGGGACATTCATTGGTGTTGTGCCAAGGGCTTTTGTGGAAGTCACACCACTTCCCAGTGTCCGTCTTCCTGTTTCCCTTCTTTTCCTGTGGCTTGGACTGGTTGTCTTGAGGTTGACTGTTCTGTGAGTTAGGGTTGTCTTTACCATACTTTGGTTGTTGCGGATTTGCAAACCCAGATTCCCGCTTGTTCTACTGCTTAAATTTCTTCTCGATTTTGACCAGTGTTGAAAAAGCCTGCTATTTTTTGCAACTTTTTCCGGCCGATGAAAAATTGCGATTTTTTCTAATTTGAAAAAGTCGGGACTTTTTCGTAAAAGTCGTGGCCAATTAGTGGAAATCATCCTCATAAAGCAGATTTTTTGAGTTTTTTTGTCATTTTTGTTTTTTGTTGTTGGAGAAGGAAGGAGAAGGGCTTGACTCGGTCAAGTAGGTACTAGACCCCACCAACATGCAAGATTGAATTGTTTTTTAAAAGGGTTTGACCAAAAACGCTGGCAATTAATGGTTTACTTAAATCTTTATCTTTCCTTTTTATCCTTTTACTTAAATTTTTAACATTATCATTAATTGTTTCAGGATGTTTAAGAGTGGTTCCAACCTCATCGGACTTGATATGGAGAAAGTAGAATTTCATATCCCATTCAAAATCCAGCAAACTTAACAGTTTTCAGTATTTCAGGAATGGTAGGATTGCAACATTTTCATTGGATTATATCATGTATGAGGGTATGAGATTGGAATTTAATCAAGAGCACCAAGCCCTTTATGTACCTCGATGTTGGTGGTATTGATTGTTGAACTCCTCTAACATGGCCTTAGCAGAAATGTACCTTTCACTCAAACCAAAATCATTCATTAGGCATGTTAAGCTTTTTCTACCATACTATAAGGCTTCAATTAGGTGGTTTCATCAAAATTGGGAGGTGTTCACGGATGTCTCTAGAGGTTCAAGGTAGAGGCAAAGATTGATACTAATGATGAGGATTCGAATATAAGCAATGGTGGAACATTGTTTGTCATTTAAATGTTCTTGCTCATTTATTCATAATGCTTTCTTTCAAAGTTTCAATAATATTTTGGAATCATGGTTTGGAATTTTTTAAAATATAATTTTTTCATTAAAATTTAAATATTTTATGTAATATTTAGTAAACCAAGTCATTGAAATAAGATCAGTCCGAGTCAATCCGAGTTGGAGTTGGAGTTGGAGTTAGAGTTGACCATCGACTGATTCCTAAGTTGAGTCCGAATTTTAAAACATTGCATTGTACATCTACCTCATGATGATGATATACATTTATATATGTGAGGTCATTTTGTATTGGTTCTCCACTTTTGAGTCCTTGATTGGACAACTATCAGGGTTGAGGATTCAGTATCGACTTTGATGTATCATCTTTTATTTGGCATCCACTACATCATATATATCAGTAATTTCTCCATATTTATGTGCCAATGTGTTTATCTGATGTTGTTGTTGCTTATATGTTTAAAATTTTGAAAAAAATGAATATATTTTGTATTTTTTAATGTTTGTCGTAGTTTTCCGATTTTTTGCCGACTTTTTCCGACTTTTCCCGAAACGATGTTTTTTGGACCCTCATCGACTTTTTGCCAATGCCGACTTTTTCAACAGTGATTTTGACAGCATATCTATAAGCACTACCAGTGATGAGATGTCCAAAAACTCCATTTCGGTTTGGATGTACCTGTGTAGAGCCCTGCGGTGTTTCAAAACTAGTGTCGCTCAGAGTCTTTGATACGCAACTTGGTGCGCAAGGTATGGAAGGTATTTGTGAACTCCAACACTATTTGTCCCACTTTTGATGCAGCGTGGTCCATCTCATGTACTGGTCATCATAGTTTCCCAGGGGATAATATTTCTCCTTGACCGCGTCCATAAAAAAATCCCAAGTGGGCTCATCCACAAATATTTCGAACTCCTCTGTGGAATTTTGCTCCCAGTAAGTTTCCCACCAATGTTTGACATGGGGGCGAGCCTTAAGGAGCGCAAAGGTGATATTTTCTCTCTCTGGAAAATTGTGAACAAAAAAATAACCTTCTAGCAAATTTAACCATTTTTCCAAAGCATCTGCATCGATCTAACCTTCAAATACAGGAATATCAAAATTAACTTATACCTTGAATGGGGTAGCGTCCCCAAAGCAACTGCTTGTTGAAGACGCACTTGTTATTGTCTGCAATCGTTGAAGGATTTGGGCAAAATTCTCGAACATCTCGTTCCTTTGTTGCGCGAGATGGGATCTTCTGCTCCCTCGTTCCTCTTCTCTTCCACCATGGGAGGCCACTTGGGCAGGAAAGAGCGGTTATCCTCAATGGAAACTAGCTTGAAACGCAACTCTCTATATCCTGACCTCGTCGGGGACATGCACAAGAAACGAAAAGGAGTAGCATGTTGTGATACCACTGATCCAGATTATTTTGAGAACGAAATGAAGGCAGAGATATAACAATGAAATATACAAAGATATTGCAAGATACATAGAAATATTGCAATAAACACAAAGATACAGTAATGCACAATTTTTATTAATGAGAGAATATACAGAAACTGTAAAATTACAGAGTGAATGACTCGCTAGAATGGTGGCAGCTTATCTCTAAGAAGAGATGTGATGGCTACACATTTGTAAGAAAATGATGATGTTTACAATGAGGCTATAGAGGCCTTTTTATCATAAAGAAAATCCAAAACCCTAACCCCGAAAGATAAAATGCCAAAAGGTTTGCGGGCCCCGATGGGGGTAGTTGGTATGTCAACTTCCCAAGGGCGTAACTTTTGCATACGATCTCTGTTTGGGGTGCACAATAGCTCGTTTAAAAGGTCTATCCGAGGACTACACATTTTTTCGTCACATTTTGGCTAAAGCCTACAGTGTGACTATGGCGGGCCCAAAAAACGTTGTTTAGGGCCTCAAACGACCCCGGAAGTTTAGGACCCGAAAAGTTGTAGAAAAACTACCAAGGTGGAAACCCTTGGTTTGAGCCAGTGGAATAGGTGGGTGGCCACAAATTTCTGCCTGGATCACCCTCGGATTGCCTCTTTTACTTTGGATCAACCAAGCTCATCACATCCAGTCAACACAGTGTTTGGGAAATGGTAAGCCAGCATCGCCATGAGGTATGTTAGTCCTTTCTTCATATAAGGTATTGTGTTTAATATACTAGCATGTGAATGAGGATCATTGCTTTAAGTCAGATAATGGACCATAGGATCATTGCTTGAAGTCAGATAGTGGACTAAATGACACCATAAACCATGAAAGAAGCCCAACACGTACCACTATCACACTTACTATTGGAGGGTTATTTTCTTTCCTACTTCCCCCGGGACATTATCCCTCTACTTGGGTCTTTTCTTTCATTGTTTTGGTTGGCACACCTAATAGGTTCTAATGATGGTCCTCCCATTGTCAAACTTGCAACTTACATAAAGTCTTGAGCTAATGTGAAATTTGAAGGGGATACTTGATGTGAATTGTTTATGTGGCTTATATCTTAAGTAACAACTTACTTTGTAGGATCTAAGGGCTTTTATACCTCATGAACATTGGCTTTACTTGATCCCATGCTTTGATTTGATTTGGATGCACCTGAGTCACGTGGTACTTTGAAGGAGGTCCCATGATTTCACCCAGGACATTGTGCCTTTATTGCAGGATATGCCATGTGTGATGTAGAGTGTTGAGTCATTGGATGGCTTGACACACTCAGTTATAGGATCTCACACCTTTTGTACCTTAGACGATGGACAGATGAGCTTGTAGTTGCTAGATATGGTCATGGTGGCACAAAGATGGGTAGAAATTCCACAACCTGGGCTCTACACCCCAGAGACTACCATGCATTGGATGGAGGACGATGCACTGGTAGATGGTTGGATAACATGCAAAGATGACATACACCCTCCTCCACCTTGGACGCCATCCTTTACACCTTAGACGTTGGGCCTTTTGGATGATAACATCATGCTAGGGCTTGATGGAGATGTTGGGGTTTATTGCCACTTGGACACCACATGATGTGACAGGGCACTTGATGATGGTTTTCACCTTGCTTGCACTCCTTGATGATGACACGTGGCCTTTGGAGGCCTTCTCCATGCCATTGAGGGCTTGACGTCACCACACATGTGACCATATGATTTATTATTTTTATGTTTTATCATTGTAGACATTGCTTTTAGGGGTCGGCCCCACTTCTAGCATTTGTTGTTGACATTTTACTCAAATTATGTGGACAAATGTGCTTGGTTACCTCATATAAATAGAGGGAGCACTTATTCATTTTATCATCATCACATCTCCTCGCACTTGTGAGTGAGAGCTCTAGAAAAGTTTCGCTCTACTCTCTTTGTCTTCTTGGAGCTAGTGTGCACCTTTGGAGAAGTATTGTCTTGTGAATACTTTTCATTTCTTGGATGATATCTTGTTGCAACTAGGATTTCTCTTGGCATAGCAACTTGGATAAGTAATTTCTTTAAGTTGATATGTTTACTCATGGTATAATGTGATAATTTCTATTTTCTTGCATGTTACTTTGTTCTAGTGAAACCCTAGGAAGGAGACATAAGGCTTTCTCTCCCTCCATACCTTTGTTTGTCCAAGTTTTGGTGAAAGCATTAAGAGACCTAGTCTCTTGCTAGGATTCAAAGACCTAAGTCCCAAGAGAAGTTGCACCTTAGGGTTTTGATCTTAGTCCATTTTTTATCCTTGAACTAGGTAATCCAAAATAAGGAAAACGACACCTAGAGCCCAAGAGACGTTGCACCCTAGGAATAGTTCTCTTGCAAGTTTTGGTCCTAAAACCCAAAAGGAGTTGCACCTTAGGGTTTAAAACCTCATTCTTCTTGACCATCTAATTCATTCTTCAAAGTGTTGCATGTGTAATGTCCCCATTTTGGGACATTATAACATTACGACATTTCAGAGTGTTATGTCTACCCGAGTAGCCGGATAGGGGTGACAGAGAGTTCGAGAGATATTGAGGGGTTTATTTGGGCCTGATTTCCATCGATCATCATCAGGATCCATTCCGCACAGCTGGGCTTTGGTTTCGTTGCATTCCGACGATTTCCGTAATTTTGAGTTATTATGGGTCATATCTTAATTAAATTCACTAAGAAGGTCATAATGGCCATATTACTTGGAGAAACCTCTTAGTGTAATAGCTCATCGGAATCGGGAGGAAGAGCACTACAGGATAAGATGATGAGAAGTGACTTTCAGTGGCCGGAGAAGCCATCAGGATGGATAAATCACTTTTTAGAGGTAAAATAGTTAATTAATTAATTAATTAAGTGATTTAATCAAGGAATAATAAAATAAAGTAAAAGTCACTTGGAGGGAAAAGGTCAACAACGAATTAGGGTTTCGAGAAGCTATAAAGGAAGGGTAAAG
>ML777774.1:513828-523870 GCA_009831015.1 Picea engelmannii
AGTTTCTTATCGAGAGGCCTTTTATTGCCTTCTCAGGGATCCCCTGGGCGAAGCATCTCTAGGTTTCATTTCTTATGGCTTTTATCTTTTACCAGCTGCTTTTACCCCCTGGGCCTTTAGCCCCTTCTTCCCACAAGACAAAGTGTAACCCTCGAAGGTCATCCTAATGGCCGGACTAGGGGAATGGGATAGATGTGCGGGGTATAAGATGTAAAATGATAAAAATGGTGGGAGCAGACGATGGCTCTGCAAATCCCCCTTGGTGGCTAACCAAAACCCATGAATATCAACTTGCTAAGTCACCCCATCAATCACCCCAACAATGGTCAAGCGGATTAGTGTAAGATCCAAGCAGTCATCAGAAATGAAAGGAACCTAATGCATATATAAGATGGTTATAACGATCAAATATGACACATACCATGATACCTTGGACCAATTACCTCATGGAGCAAGAGTCCTCTCCGATGCAAGTCCAAGCCGATGGTGATGGAAGCCGCTGCTGCTGACAGGACAAATCTGGTGAAGAAGAAGAGAGATGGGCCCTCCAGGGCCATGCTCAGGTCAATCCTGCTCTCGGTACTTCATGTCTAGGACCTGTGGGCCTCGAGACATGATCTCCTAGTTATCCCTAGATATCGGGGATAACATACCCAACAATCTATTTAATAGCACAATAATATTTAAAACAAAGAGCAATATCACCTCATAAATGAATGGAGTATCCAGACAAATCTTGAAATCCCCAAGTCCTCCAAAGTTATTTCTTTATTATCCAATGGGAAGAGGTTGTAGCAACAAAGTTGCTCCAATGGGAAGAGGTTGTAGCAACAAAACCAGTGAAACAAGATGACAATAATGAGAGAAAGAGAGAAGGAGATGGAGAGAATTTGGTAGCATAACAATACTGTGAAGAATGGTGAATAATGAGGGAGTGAGAGGTCTCTTAAATAGCATGAGAGACTAAGGAGACCCCTCTTAGATTTTCAACACGTGTAAAACATCCAAGGGAAGAGACAACTCATGGAGAAATTCAACCAATGAGGGCGTGGGCTTTTAGGTTTAGTGAGAAAGGAAAGAAAGGTGAATTGGATGGTGAAATGACAAGGAAAGGAGAGGCGTATTGGTTGAGGAGGAGACCCACGCTTTCATTCAAGTAACTTCCAATTCAATGCTTGAGGTTTCCACTTTTACGTGTGACCTTTCCACTTTTCAAAGAGAGAAAGTGTGAGTTCTCAAGGGAAGGCATGAGGTAAGGAAGGAGTGTGGAGGGATGTGTATGGCACACGCCTAAATGGCATGTGAGAGGTGGAGGAAGGGCGCATATGTGGAAGAAGGGACCCACGCTTTAATTTGAAAGAGTTTCCAAATCTCACGTGGGAAGGGGGACGTACTTGCTAAGGGGGACGTAAGCTTTAAGAGGAAAAGCATGAGTTTTAATAAAAGGTAAGTGTGTTGGCATGTGTTGGCCACAAGCCAAGTGGGACGTTGGAGCTAAATGAGAGGCGCACCTCATGAAGGAGGGGCCTACCACTCAAATTAATATGAGTATTAACTCTCACGTGGGTAAGGGGGACGTATTCCTTAGTGGGAATAAATTAAATGAGTGGGTAAATGTGGGTGTAAAGGTTAGGAAGTGGTTGGGAAAGGTTAGGTGGGGTCCTCTCATCAATTGTCACTTTACTTCACCTTATTTGGTCATTAATTACAAAATTGACATTTTCCCATGTCTTGGGTTTAGCAATTAAAATTGTCTTTATCTGACTCAGACTCCTATGTGGACAAAACCCTAACAAAACTTGTCTGACTGAGTTGAAACTTGGTCCAAGGGTGTATGAGGTCTCATTACATTACTTTTGAGTACAAATACCCCTATCAAAAGCCCAGGGACCTAAGTTTTATATTAATTATCCAGAATTAATTAATCAATTAATTAATTTAATTCCCAACCTTAGAAAAAATTAATTAATAAAAAAAACCTATCTAGACTCGACTAAAAATCACGAAACTTTGTGTGGTGTCTTACATGGTCATTTACAACATTCTTAAACACTAGCTACTAGAGAATGACTTCATTAGAACACCTTTCACCACTTTGGAAGATTTATTGCTAGTGGGAGTGAAAAACTCAAGGGAGATTAATAAGGTTGGTTAGGCCAAATCAACCTTCTGAGGATAAAAAACACTCAGTGAAAGGAACTCTCCTAATAAAGAAATCCTAAGGCAACTGACCTAACCATGATCCATATACACCTATTACATTATAAACCCGCGGAGGGGTGCGGAAATCCCGCTTACAAAACTGTGTGCTGGAGCAAAAATTTGCCCTGTAGAACCAAAAAGTCTTCGACTTATTTGCATCTTTTGGTGCATATCTTCATGGTACATGGAGTTGACCCCCTATTTGAATAGGCAGTCAACAAGGCCCTCAAGGGCTAACGTCCATGTGGAAGGAGCAAGATCCCTTGGATCTAGGTCTGCCAAGGTGCCTCCAAAGGCAACGTCCTTCTTTCTCCCGATACAAGTTTTCAATCCCTATCATGCCCCTTGGCTAGGGTCTCAGCATCCATCGATGGGCTTTGAGCCCTATGAAGGTCCGAGCTAATCATTCCCTCATGTGCACCTGTCCATCAGGCAAGGTCCTACAGCAACAACAAGTACGCCCTCCAGGGGTTCATAAGTCACAGGGATCATAGCATGTAAATCACATCCAATAATTAAATTACCCAAACATGTGCATCAAACCCCAATTAACTCCAAACAAATGCTCAAAGATGTTCTGCAATTTGACAAGTTAGGTTTGGAGAGGGTCTCAGGGTGTCCTATTGGGCTAACCTCTCTTAATTTTGGGGTGTTTCCCAGGTGGAGTCTAGTCCAAGTCATGTAAGTCTATAAGGTGGCATGGAGTAAATATTTGAGCATGGGATGCATGTGATAACAGGGAAATGTAAAGTTTTACCTGTGGGTGCCTTTGTGGAGAGCAAGTTGCACCTTGTCATGAATGCAAATGTTTCCTAGCCAATTCATTGCCTTTTACTCTTAGCTTTATTTCGTTTGATCTTTTGCTCTTGTGCTTCAAGGAAATAGTTGAGGGGCATTGTCCTGGCTTGATAACCAGAGGTGACAGCGTTATCCACAAACATTTCACGGAAATGAGATGGTTGGCTCGTGATGAGACCCCCTTTCTCTTGGCTATGCCACCAAGAGCCACTACCCTGGTTTGGTGACCAGATAAGTGGTAGTGTCATACTGTTACATGCCCATGGTCATAATAGGCGGCTCATGATGAGACCTCCTATCCATCAACTAGTACATTGAGTGTTCATGTTTATCGTGTGGGTCCCCTTTTCTTACTGAGAAGCTTTTCACTGCTTTCTCAGGGATCCCCAGGCGAAGCATCTTGAAGGTTTCAAAATTGGCTTTTAACTCTTGCCAACTACTTTTACCCTCTGGGCCTTTAGCCCCTTCTTCCCACAAGGTAAGGTACAACCCTTCCTAGTGTAGCCAATCCCAATGCCCAAACAAGGATAGGGGAGATGAAAGGAGTAAAGATGGAAAGTGGTAAGTATGGAGGGAACGGACGATGACTTTTCACGGATCCACCCAGTAACAACCCATCCTCCTAAAGGAAAATCAACTTACTAGGGCACCATGTCACCCTTCCAGGTATGAACGAGACAAAGAGCATAATTTCCAAGAAAACCTCATGAAATGAAGAAGGATTAGATACAATATGTTCAGGTGCTTCAAAAATCAGAGTGATACATACCATGATACCCGAACTCATTACCTCATGGAGCAAGACTCACCGCTACTTCAGGACCAGGCTGGTGTGATGGATATTGCTGCTGGTGATACGTGGACTGCACTGAAGAAAAGAGAGGCCCTCCGGGTCCATGCTCAAGTCGCTTGGCTCTTGGTACTCCATGTCTAGGACCTGTGGGCCTCGAGAAGTGATCTCCTTAGTTATCACTAGGCTAGGGGATAACAGCCAGCATGCACTATTTTGGTTGGCTGGCATTCTGAGATTCTCCCAAAGTTTAGCACTTGTGGTTAGCAGAGGTTGGTTCCCATCAGAGACAGATATATGATCGGTACATGGTCGTTTGGTTCAGAGTTAGAGTTGGTTTCGTTTCCCATGCATTTTGAGAGAGATGTCTACATATAGCAAGCGTTGCTACTTTTTAGGAGACACGGTTTGAGTGGGTCTCTTGACAGTTTGGAGCAATTATGAGCAAACAGGGAGAGTCCTCACATGATTCTAGGCCCGATAGTAATTTTCTGGGCAACATGCAGGAATTTTCTATTTTTAGCAGTTTGGGCTCCAAGCCCCAGATTCAGATTCTGAGCACATATTGTAGATCCTTGTGACATTCTCAATCTTTTGGATTTTTTCCGGGATGATTTGGCACAATTTACTATTTTTAGCAGGTTGAGCACCAGGGCTCGCATGTCAATTCTGATTGCATATTCGGATCCCTTGCAGAAAAATAAGTTCAATGAGTATGAAGTCAAGGGCATTCAAACGACTTTCTATTTTTAGTAGTGCCTATTTTTAGACAATGACATGTGGCGGTGTTCTCCCAGTCTTCCTGGATGATGTGGACAGTTTCCTAAAATTTAGGAGTTGGATTCTATTTTTAGAAAGTTATATATTTAGCAGGTACAGTCATCATCTATGAAGTGCCAAGTGGCACCCTCACAAGTCGACATGTGGCAGATCTACAGAGTGATGTGGCATCCACTTAGGTACGGGGGCACATATTTCCAAGACTTGAGCATAAAGAAATAATTAATTGAGAAAAGGGAGTCGCATAATTGGGCCTAAATTTAGCCGTATATTCCTCTGTATAGTCACCCCTCCACTTGCCATGCATCAACTCCTTAAAATTCGCCTCCAGTTGAGTTTAAACCTTCTTTTCCTAAAAAATAGGAAATTCCCTAAAAAATAAGGCGAATTTCCTCTTAGCCATTACTCACTCATGCTTTTGTCAAATTTAGCAAAAAGACATGCATTAGAAAGCTAAATTTGGCCTCCATGTGTTTCTTTCACTCCATAAAGCCAATTCACATTCATTATCATTCATTACTCCTCCCTTTCTTCCTCAAGTGCGCCTTCCTAAGTTTTAGGGTGCATTCTCCTCTCTTGTGCGCATATAACCTTCATGCAAACTCTCACATACACTCACTCATCTCACACTCCCTCGTGCACTTAGCCTCCATTTTTAGCCACCCATGCGTCCTCTTCTTCTCCCTTGGGATATGCACCCTCATTGTGCTATATATTGGATGTTTGACATTGGTTATTGGCGGGTTCATTGCAGTAGCAGCATAGTCTCTCTCTCATTCTTCTCTCTCTCTCTTTCTCTAGTCTAGTGGCTCTTCTCTATTCATTGTATCGGTTGTAAGCTTGCCAAGTGTGGCGCAGTCAACTCTCTTCTAAGCTTGATCAATAAAGAAGTGTGTGTTTGTCTTCAAACCTCTTTTCTTGGCGGTACTATGGTAAATTTGTGATCTAATTTGTCATTTTCTGAACTACTTATTGTGATTATTTTGGTCCTTTGAATGATTTTTCTTCTCTATTTCTAGTATATTATCATTGTGCTAACCCTGCAGGTTCCCTCCAAACAAAAGTGATCATTTTTCCTCATCGTTTTGGGCCGCTTTTACACAGTGTCTAAGACAAACAGCTTGCTGATTTTTGTTTCTAAGCGCAGAAAATCAGACTTTAGATCAGCAGCAAGGTGCTTCAATGTGCCTAAGGACTCCCCCAAAGGCTAGCAAGCACTAGCCCAAACGGAGAGGAGTTTGGTTGATGACAATTTGGGGCCCTACTCCTTGGATTAGCCAAGTTTTCACCGCTGTTATAACAGGTTATATCAGCTCAATTGGAGGGTGGAAATTTGCGCTAACAAGCAGATCATTCCTCAAGTCAATAAGTGTTTCCCAAGAAGACACTTTCTAAGTCATGTAAGAGAGTGTGAAGTGGATGGGGGTGTAACTTTTGGGCATGGGGTTTCTTGACATACAAGGGCTCATATTGTCTCACTTATGGGCGCCTTTGTTGAGGGTGCGCTTGCTCTTGAGTTACCTACTATTTAGGTGTTATTTTTCCCAAACCCCTTTTTAGCCATCTTTCCAATCTCTGCTTTCATTTATTTATAATTTGTTAGTCCCCTTTATAAGGTTTCAGGCTTAAGCATTTGCAATTTGGGACCGGGGCGTGCACTGAGTAAGTAGAGCTCAAGTTGGACAGGCTTTTGATGGTCCTTATTCGCTGTGTTCACTTTCTTTTCAGCATAGTTTCTTATTCTTTTATAGCAGTTGTTATTTTCCTTCGGGCCGTCAGCCCCTCTTCCTATGAAATGAGGTACAAGCCCTTCCTAGGTCAATGATACCCGAAAACCCAAAAGATGAGGAAACAAAGGGAAATGAGCATGAAAAATGATAAGTATGGACGGGAGTGGTACAATGACTCTTCAAGGAGACCTCCCAGTAGCAACTCTATCCCCGAGGGTGACCCTCTTGCTAGGAAAACATGGAAACCACCAAGGTGAAATGAGCCAAAAGGCATAATTTCCAAGCAAATGTTTTCAAAATAAAGAAAGGACCCTTTGCAACATGTTCAAATGCTTCATTTATTAGAATGACACTTACCATAATACCGGACTTGTTACCTAATGGAGCAAGACATGTTTTCCTTTGTGAGCCGAGTTGGGTGTGGTGGATGGTGTTGCCATCGATCGGATGGTGATGTGTGGTGAGTGAAGAGCTTTGCCTGCTAATCTATCTCTCAGTACTCCATGTCTACAACCTGTGGGCTTCGAGACATCATCTCCTTAGTTATCCCTAGAAATGGGGAATAAGAGGTCCCGAGAATGTGACAAGGGAAAGTAAAAACCCACCAAGAGTAAGTGTGAAAATGATATGGTTTAGGGCTTACTTCAAGGCCTATGGTGTTAATCCATCTCTATCAGCACCTTTGTGGAGGGTGCGCTTGCTCTTGAGTTACCCCATATTTGCGTGCCACCTTAAACCCCTTTTTGCCTTTTTCTAGTCCCTGCTTTCATTTATATTTGCAAATTTATGGGTCCCCTTTATATAGGGCTTCAAGCTATAGCATTACCTTTTTGGGACAAAGGCAAGCACTGAAAGAGTAGAGCTCAAGTTGGACCGGATTTTGGTGGTCTTGCTTTGTTATGTTCACTTTCTTTTCTAGCATCATTTTCATATTCTTTTATAGCAGTTGTGAAACAACCTTTGGGCCTTCATCGCCTCTTCTCATGAGAGAACAGTCATGTTATCGCGCAATTTGTGCTTTGATAGAAGGGAAAGGTAAATGAAGACAAATTGGCATAACGAGAGACTATCCTATCACTGTCACCTCAATAGGATGTCTCTTTCTATTTAGGGTGGTAGGCCCAGGGGAGACATCCTTGGTGACCTAGGGTTTTGAGAAGGCAAAGAATAAAGGCTAGGTAAAAAGGTCCCCTCTCACAAGTCACCACCAATCAGAAAGTCCGGTTAAACAACCAATAAAGAGATAATAAACCAAACGTGTACCTGCCCGGAACCAAGCAACATAAAACTATATTCGCAAGAGCACTTGTTGGTTATCACTTAATATAACCAGAGACTCTCAATAAAAGCAATTGACTAATACAAAGATGTGTAGCAGCAACAATTACAAGACAATACTTCACAATTAATGCCTTAGAAAAGCTTCAAAATGAGCAGGAATAATCAATCATCAATGTCATAACACAAACATTCATCAGAAGCAAATAAGGCTATGCCTTAGTCAATCTCTTCAATTGCTTTTAGAGGCTTTAAATGCTACAAAATATGGCTGTAGCTTACTTATTAACAGCAGCAATAATGTTAGTAGATCAATCTAATCTAGGGTTAGAAGGTGTTAGTAGTTTGTTCAAAGATTTAGGTATTGAAGGTTGTGATCGAAACACTCAAAAGAGAGAAGTCTTGGACTAGTGCTTTCTTAGGGCAAATGGAGTCAATAGGTGGCTGCAAAAATTGAAGGAGCAAGTTGATAATGGGAGAGCCAAAGACAAGAGGAGTTGATGGATGAAGTGTTGGTAGGCCAAGGCTTCAACCACCACGCCCTAGGGGGAAACGACTACTAAGGTGTAGGTAACCCTAGGCCTTAGTAGATTTCCCTCTTTCTTTAACTCAACGATGAAGTAAAAAACGGCTAGGATGAAGTGACAAATGCTAGGGTGTTGCAAAGGAAAGGCCCTAGCAATGGCTTCAAGAAAATGGCTCCTTGGCACAATCTAGTAGGTGGATAGAAAATTAGAACAAGAACAATAACATATGCTTGATCCCTAGGGTTTAGGCTAGCAATTTCATAAGCAATAGCAATATGCAAAGTAAAAACACTATAACCATTCAAGTAAAGGAAGAATTGCAGAATTTTACTCACATTCACCAAGCATCATCAAGCAAAACCCTAGTTGTAAACTTTCCACCAAGAAAAATGCCAAAATCACCAAAAATAGCCCTCCTTCAACAAGTGCGCACTAAATTTCAATCCAAAAACCCTAATGAGGGTGCAAATTTCAGACCTCACACAAGTGTGAGTGAAAGATGATGAAATAATGAGAGTTTTAACTCTCTATTTATACAATATCATTGACCTTTAATTTCACTTTAGGTCCAAAAAAGGCCGACATGGCCAGTTTACATCAAAAATACAACTTTACATTAAATGTCACAATTAAAACCCTAAATCAAGCATAAATGATGACGTCGTGCCCTTTTAGGGTGACATTAGGCCCTTTTAGGGCAACGTTCCTGGAGTAAAACATTAGGCCTCCTTGGGCATTAGGAACCTGCCACACGTGCCACTTGGCACACAACTGTCTCCAAAACCTCCCAAAGCACTAGATGACGTCATGGGTGTCTTGGGTGACATCATGGGCCTTCCAAGGCCTACGTCATGGTGGAAAGGGCACAACCCCCTTGGGTCTAGGCCTGCCAGGCTGCCACTGGTGGAACGTCCTCCTCTTTCTCCGGTGCAATCCTCTGATTTGTCTCTGCCCCTTGCTAGGGTCTCAACATCCATCTAGTGGGCTTTTAGCCCCATGGAGATCGGAACTAATCATCTCCCCATGTGTACCTGTCCATCTGGGTACCTACCATCGGGTGTGGACCTATAACATCAACAAATACGCCCTCCATGGGCTCATAAGTCACAGGGATCATAGCAATGTCAATCACATCTAATCATCAAGTTATTAAACATGTGCAAAAACCCCTTTACCCGGACAAGTGCTCAAAGACATTATACTAATCTACAAGCCAAGTTTGGAGGAAATGCTAGGACGTCCTATTGGGCTAATGCTCACTGGATGTGGGATGTTTCTGGGAGAAATCAAATCTAAGCCATGTGAGTGGATGATGTGGTAAGGGATGTCTGGGCAAGGGGTGCAGTGATAGCAGGGAAATGTATGGCTTACCTGTGGGTGCCTCTGTAGAGGGTGAGCTACACCTGTCATGGATGCAAATGTTTCCAAGCCCATTCATGCCTTTTGCCTTTATTCTTATTGTTTTTTCTTTCAAGAAGCTAGTTAGGGGACACTGCCCTGGCGTGGTGACCAGTGGTGGCGATGTTACCCACAAGCATTTCACGGAAATGAGAAGGTTGGCTCGTGATGAGACCCCCTTTCTCTTGGCTATGCCACCAAGAGCCACTACCCTGGCGTGGTGACCAATTGTTGGTAGTGTCATACCACTACATGCCCATGGACTGAATACGTTGGCTCGTTATGAGACCCCCTCTCCTCTAACTATGTCCTGTTTTATTATTTTTATGGGTACCTCTGTTTCTTGCTGAGAAGCTTTTTACTGCTTTCTCGGAGATCCCTAGGTGTTAGATTTACGGTAAAATTGAAAACAACAGTCTCTTTTAATTTTAATGCAAGGACAACTTAGATCTGTAGCTTAAACTAAGATCAGAGCACATAAAGGATAGATCTATAATATACAGTAGCAGCAGAAGAGAAGAACTCAGAACTTTTCTCAG